>CANXYC011025983.1:0-18177 GCA_948193065.1 Aleurites moluccanus | reverse complement strand
AAGAATTTCTGAAGTTGACCTGGGGGTAAAAGATCACTATAATTTATGTGTAATTTTGGTAAAAAGAAAGAAGTGAAAATCATTTAGGAACACTGAAAAAGTAACTAATGGCAAAATGGTAAATAAATGGAAGTTTAAGGTGAATAGTGGAAATTGATCCGTCGAGGTTACAAAATGACTCCAGAACCATTTTTATAAATAAGTATAAGTAAAAATAAGTTTATTGACTCCCCACTTTGAAATCCAATTCCTGACGGAATTGACAGAATAAATTACATAAGATTTAGGACCAAAGTGTGATGGATGGAAATTTGGGGATTAAGTTGTAATTTGCCAAATTGATTTTAATATATATTTGACACTTAGAGAAATTTGTTGCATCTTCTTCTTTGTTCTTCACCATAGCCGAACCACTTCTTATTTCTTCTTCAAATCTTCTTCATTTTTTTCACCAAATTTCTTAGAAAATTCATAGAAAAGTTGAGTTTAAGTGGTGTTTTATTATTTTCCACCATTAGATTGCTTGGAGGAGCAAAGAAATTCAAGGATTCTTTGAAGGGAAGTTTCATCCACTACACTCCATTTGAGGTAAGAAGTTATTTGTTTGATTTTATGGTTTAATTAGATGTTAATTAGGTTGAATTTGATGGGTTTGTAGTTAGATTGCATCAATTGATACTAATTATTAGAAATCCCTAATTTGCTTAGCTAATTTGAAGATGTAAGGAAGG
The DNA here is from genome assembly GCA_948193065.1 of Aleurites moluccanus. Classification (NCBI taxonomy): domain Eukaryota; kingdom Viridiplantae; phylum Streptophyta; class Magnoliopsida; order Malpighiales; family Euphorbiaceae; genus Aleurites; species Aleurites moluccanus. The sequence continues at coordinate 17,446 of CANXYC011025983.1, read as the reverse complement.
GTTTGATGATTTAGTATTTGATTTTGTTAATTGATGTTAGAATATGTTAATTGGATGTGAATAGGTAACTAATTGATGGTTGGTTTTATGTAGAATTGAAGATTTAACTAAGGTGTGCTTTAGAGCTCATTTGGTGAATTGAGTTGGAATTGATTTGTTCAAAGCCATTTGAAGTATTAGGTGAGTCTATATTTCATCATTTAATATGTCTATTGCTTTAGAATTGAAATTGGAACCCTTGTGAAAAACCTCACCTTTGGCCGAATGCATAACACTATTCACACCCTTTGATTTTGTTTTATTTTGCCTTGAATTTCCATGCCAATTTGATCCATTTTGATATTGTTTATTGTTATTTTTTTTATGCCTATACCATTGTTAATAATGTGACTTATTGTTAATTGAATTGGGCAAGTCAATTTTGCATCCTAACCTAACCTATTGGCTTGCCATTGTTTGCCCACCATGTGTTTGATAAAATGCCTAGGTTATTTGCCTTTGGCTTATTGCTTTGTATTCCATAGGCCTACCATTTGAATGTCATTGTCGCCAGTGACATTGGCATGCCAATTGGCCTACCATTTTTCACCACCGAACCAACTTTTGTTCCATGTCATTTCTTAATTGTCAAACCATTTGTCATTGATTGTATGTTACCTATAGCATTGCTATTGTTCTTATTGATGATTGAATTGACTAATATTGAGATTATTAATATGGAGGATGTAATTGTTGCATGATGGTATCCATTGATATACTATTTCTTTCTATTGATCCTTACGTGTCTTGAAAGAGCTACCGATCCGACAGGGTAGTGAGGAAATATTGTCGGCGATGTGCACATTGTATTACTGATGCCCTAACTTGGGGGGGCTATGGTCCTGGTCATAGGGTATGATCAGGCTTATGCTTACTGATACTGATATGTTGCTGGAGATCTGTATGTTCGCATATGGTCCATACTGATTACTGAATATTGTATGATTTCATATAGTCCATCCCTTTATCTGTCTTTCCATGTGATACCGAGCCTATGATTTATTCCTTGGCTATATTATACCCTGATATTGATTTTGTATACTGTTATCTGTTCTATTGACACCATTGCTCCATTATTTACCTATTATTTTATTGTTGATGCATGTAGATTCACTGAGTATTATCTATACTCACCTTTTCATTATTTAACCATTTCTGGAGAGGAGTAGGCTGTAGAATCTCATCGTCTGTCATCCGCGGATTTCTGCTACAGTCATTGATTTATATTTTCTATATTTTTGTATTTTGGTGTTCATTATCGAGCTGCTCCATGGGGTATATATGGGCTAGCTAGGAAATGAACATGTAAATATGATACTTGATGATATATGAGTTATATAATGATTATGTGATATAATATATGACTGTTACAGCCATTTGCAGTAAATTTACAGAATTAATTATAGAATAACAGAATGGATGTTAAATAATTAAAATGGATATTATATTATGGTTTATAGATTGTGCATGTGATACTGGATTCTACGGGTGCTGATCGCTATTGGCATCTCCCTTGCCATAAGACAGTCGCGATTCGAAAACGGGTCATGACATTTCCTTTGTGATTCCAAGCAAATTAATAGTGAAGAATGAAAGAACTAAGGAAAATTTCAAGTTTTCTTAAGGAATTTTGGTTGGAAATTGAAGAAGAAATGAAGGAAGAAGAGAAGGAAATGGTTCAGCCAAGCTTGACAAAGGAAGAAGATGATAGGAAATTTTTCTAAGGCATGCTTATATATTAAACAAAATGGCAAAATTATGTTTTAGTCCTTAAACTTTCAAGTAATTATACTTTGACTCCAACTTCTTTTGTAATTTATTCTGACAATTCTATTGGGATTTAGATTTCAAAGTGGGGAATCAAAAGGCTTATTTTAATTTATACTTATTTATAAAAATAGTTTCAAAGTCATTATAAAACCTAGACAGACCAATTTCCACTATTCCCCTCGAAGTTTCATTTATTTACGGTTTTGCCATTGGTTACTTTTTCAGTGTTCCTAAATGTTTTTCATCTCTTTCTTTTTACCAAAATTACACTTGCATTTATGTGATCTTTTACCCCTTGTTCAGAATCAGAAATTCTTCTATTGACTGAACTGTTAATTTCTTGGCAGTGTTCCCGACATCGCCGATTTTCGAAAAAGTGTTTTATTCACTTTCTAACTGTCTCTCTAAAATTATTTTCCATTATTTCAATGCCTTTAAACCATATACTGAGAATTAATTCATGCATATAAGTTATGACTTTCTAGGGTATTACATGACATTGATTGACAAGTAAGCCATGTGTATCAATCGAAAGCCATTGTACCGTAATGTTCCTAATGAATACTTGATATTGTTATTGATTTCTATTGGCCTATTTACATGTGGATTTGACAGAGCTATCTCACTAACGGGGTAGTGGGTATATACCGTCGGCAATGTGCATATTGACTATATGTGATACCCTAGCTGGGAAGGGTTAACTGTCCTAGCTATAGGGCCTGATCAGCCTTATGTACATGATATGAGATTGACATGAGATTGATATGAGATTATATATGTTATTGACATGAGATTGATATGAGATTATATATGTTCTGGCTCTTTATCTATCTTATCTACATGATACGAGTATTGTTTATCTGTTCAATAATTCTAAACTTATATCTTATTGCTTATCATTGATGGCCATTCTTTCATCAATTATTGTTTATTATCGATTTGATTATTACCTATTCCAAACTCTCAAAGACATTTGGTGTGCAAATTAATTTATCTTTGACATGCAATTTGAATATACTAATATTCTTCATTGTATTTATTGACACTTGACTTCCATTGACAACTTTTGTTATCATATGTTTATATCTCCTGTTTAATGATGTATACATACTCACTAAGTTTTTTATACTCCCCAAATAGTGGTTTATAATTTTTACAGGGATGAGATAAGAGGAAGCTGATTCCAAGTCAATTTCTTTTCCGACTTGGGATGTCAAGTACATCAAGGTAGAATATTATTCTCTAAAGGTTATAAGTATCAACTCACAGAGCTTCATGGTACTGTGTATAATTAGATGATTAAGCACTATAGTGATATATGAATAGTTAAGTAATTAACATTTAAGTGATATTAAAATGTAATGTGATTTGTTATTAAAGTTTAGTAATGAATGACTATAATGTGCAAAGCTTAATGATAATGATAGTGAAGTGATAATAATAGTGATAGTGGTATTGCTAAAATGAAATTCATATGTTTTAAAAGAGATTTAGAAGTGTTATATATGTCTATGAATTTGTGAAGTTGAGGGTAAAAGGCAAATTATTGGGAGTGAAAAAATAATTTTTATACAGGCTGTATAATTTATTAAAGACTCGGTTTTGGGTCAGGAATAAGGTTAAAATTATAAAGGAAACTCTAGCAAATTTTCTGTAAAATTTACAAGTAATAAATGGGATTTAATCATTAATGAATGAGTTAATATTGATTGAATGATTGATAAATGGATTGTTCATGGGTTCTACGTGTTTTCGGTGACCTTAAGTCTACCTGTGCCCTAGGACCGTCGCGATCCAAAAGTGGGTCGTGATAGAAGGTAATAAATAATAAATATTAAGTAATAGGATTTATTTGGTTGTACAAGGAATAATAATACAAACATATATTGTTGATCAAGTGGTAAAAACTATATATTAATAAGCCACAATGGTTCGACAAAGAATGGAATTTGGTACCAATGTATGGTTTTGCATCAAGTTCATTTAGACATTTTGTCAAAAATTTGGTGGGCGTAAAGATAGGTTCATTAGGGTATTTCATTGAACACTTGTGGACAATTATTAAACAACTACATGGTGGCATTCAATGAATAGGGAATTCAGCCAAACATTAACCACTAATCAAAATAATTCAATTAAACTCAAATGAAGGTAAACAATACCAAAATTCATTGGAAAAGTGAACAAAGAAGCATTCGACCAAAACATAAAATTCAAAGAAAATGGCTAGTTTGATTCTGTCAAAAATTCAAGCAAGATAAGGAATTAACAATAATTCAAAGTAAGGTTGTTTTCAAGCATAATAACACAACTATTACTCACCTCTAATGCTTGATTACCAAATTCACAACTTATGCTTCAATATTTAAAGTAAGCAAATATGGCCACCATCACTATCTTCAACATATTTTTTACTTTTTTTTTGTGCTACATATTCAAATTAACATGGTTTAGACTTCATTTAACATGAAAATTCAAGTTTTAAGGTTAAATTGAATTAGACCTATTGTAACACCCAGTTAAAACCTAGAACCTGAACCATAAAGGGCTACCTTAGAAATTTGGATTTCATTTGATTGTTGTGATTTACTATATGTTTATGCTTGAATTTGACATGTATGCATGTTTTATGATGTGTTTGTATGATTAGAGGAGGATAAAAGACTGTTAGGAAGCAATCGAGTAAAATTAGGTTTTTGGTGAACTAAAGGCAAAATAGTCATTTCACATCCTTTGAGTTTTTATGGAATTAGTGGAAATTAACATTATATGTGATGTTAAAAGAAAATATTAGAACATGAAAATTGAGGTGTAATAGTTATATGAATCAATTTTGGAATATTAAAGTCGGTAGAAAATAATTACTGGAGAAGTTAATTGAAAATGGATCAAATTTGAACTAGGGGTAGTATAGTCTTTTCCTAAGGTGTATGGACTTATTTGGTGCATGCAAGTGTATGGTAACCATGTTAAGTTAACCTAAATCAAACCATTGAATGAAAAGATCAAGAATTGAGTGGTTAGTAAGCTAGGTTGCATATTCTTTACTATAAGATCAATGTATGGGATTATGAACTTGATAAGTATACACCTCTTCTTCAACCTTAGTGTAACACCTCAGTTAGACTTATAACCTAAACCACCAAGGGTAACCTAGGGGAATTTTGACTTGAATTGAAAGTTGAGCATTTTTGTATGTTTATGCTTAAATTGAACATATGTGCATGTTTTATGATGTATTATATGAGTTAAGGAGGTTTAAAATCTGTTAGGAAGTAATCAGGTAAATTTGAGTTTTTGATGAACTAGGGGTAAAATGGTCATTTCACACCCCTTGAGTTTTTATGGAATTAACATCATATTTGATGGTAAAATAGAATATAAGGACATGAAAATAGAAGTTTTATGATTAAATGAATTATTATTGGAAAGTTAAAGCCAGTAGAAAATAATTTCGGGCAAAGCTGCTCGGGTAGGGATTCCATTTGAACTAAAGGTAGTTTGGTCTTTTCCTTTGAATTATGGACTTATATAGTGTATACAAGCCTATGGTATTATCCTAGGATAACCTAAATCAAACCATTGTATGAAAAGATGAAGAAATGGATGGTTAGTAAGCTAGGTTTTACAATTTCTACCATAAGATCAATGCATAGGATAACTAACTTGATATTTAAAGATTTTTCCCACCTCCATCTTCTTCCTTAGCCAAAATCACCAACCAAATTTTCTCTTTCCTCCATTACAAGTTTTGGCCACTTTGATGGAACACCCAAACAAGTTATTTTCTTTCATTTCTTGAATTAAACTTGTTAATTCCATCTTTCTAAACACAAATATATCTATAGATTCAAAGAAAAACTAAGAAAAGTTGATAAATAAAAGTTTTGAAGTTTTTGAAGAACTATTGGAAAAGTAAGTGATTTTATGATTCTTTTGGTTCAATTATGTTCTTAAGATGTTCTTTGATATTAATTGATGACAAAAATGTGTTTAGGTTAGAAGGAAATAAAAAAGTTGGAAAGGAAACCCTAATAGGAAAAGGTATGATTCAATGATGTTATTTTGATGGATTTTTTGTTCAAATGATGTGTATTTGATGTGTTTAACATGAATTAGTGGTCATTTAATGGAAACAAATCCATTTGGTGGAAGAACAAGCTTGGCTGAATCATATGATGTTGAAAAATGGATTTATACTTTGATGTTTTATAGGTTTAAATGATGGAATGAGTTGTATTTGATGTGTATATGATGAATTAATCGTTAATTAAAGGAAAGAAATCCATTTGGAAGGATTTGCATTTTGGCCGAAATGATGAAGCTTGAATGATGGAATCATGCTTTGATGTTTAATAAGTTTAAATGATTGAATGTTGTACATTTGATGCATATGTATGTTATTTGATGTATTGGTGTTAAAAAATGGATGAATGGAATGAATTCCATTTAGGTTAAACCATGTTGAGTTTGTAAGTTTGATGCAATTTGAAAAGGTAAGGTTTGAATATGGTTTAATGGTGTAAGCAACGGACATGCATAAGTTTAGATGTGTAAAAGATGATTGATATAAGTAATAGGAAGCTAAACTTGAATTTTGGTGTATGTTTGATATGGAATGCTAAGCTAAGTGCATATGAGTTATTAATATGGCATAATAGTGATGAATATATGAAATGTAAGTCAAATGTGGTGATAGAATGTGTTTATTGCATAAAGGATTGGAAAAAGGGTGAATTGTGTAAAGTGAGGTTCATAAGTGCATAATGAGTATTCTTGATGTGTTTTGTGATGTTTTTACATCTTACTGGAGTGTTATATGTGAAAATAAGTGAACTGTCGAGTACTCCAGTTCGAAGTGTCGAGCGGCGGGCCGATTAGGGCTACCAACAGTGGATTGTGGGCTAAAGTGATCTAATTGTGTACAAGGTGAGTCTATATGTATAATCATGCATGATTTGCATCATATATCATATGAAAATTCATTTTCACTGATAAACCATCACTTGCTATCTTATAGTACATACAATGAATAATAGGCCCACTGAAACGATCTAAAATGACCTAAACTTTGTCTATCTATAAAATGAAACCTGAAAAGCCAATTGAGCCAGCACTTGGACCAATCTTCTAGTTTTGTCCCAAGCTTTAAAATGGTACCTCATGGTCCACCTAAATCTTTTGGTAACATAGTTAACCAGGAACTACTCAAAAATCTCAAAATGGACCCGTAATAGCGAGTGTCAATTGCAGCAGCGCAACTAGGCCCCGTCGACCTTTTTTTTAACTTAAGCCAAACTTATTCTATTATTCATTATAAATATATATATGATTATTCTAAAGCTATATAAGATATATTTATACTATATTTATTGTTATATGGAGACACACCTATATTGTATTATAACAGGACTACCTAGATGGTGTAGCGGGTAAATTCCATCGACTGTGTGCACACTGATATTTACTTGACCCTTGCTAGGGAAGGGTGTCATATTCACTGGCCATAGGGGTTGATCCCCCTTACGTAAAGTGGTTTGCGCACTTTATAATAGTGCTGAAGTAGTGAATTACAGATAGTGCGATTGCACTTTACATATGACCCAATCCTGTTATATCATATGTGCATTGACTCGTATACTGGATACTTATATGAATATTGATATGGATACTTGGTGTACTCTTTACTTGTTATCTTATATTGATTCTACATGCCATATATGAACAACCATGGTATTATGAACATCTACTGCATTTTTGTACATATAGATTCACTGAGTATTTTTATACTCACCCCCTTAGTGGTTATGATTTTCAGGTCTGCAGTGAGGCCCGAATTCCATTGGCATCTTCTATCCTCATCTTGGAATTGTACTACTTGAAACATGTAAAATTCAAGTCCCAAAAGTATATGTAAATATTTATACAGTATAGAGGTTCCGTGGTACTGTAATCTAAGGAGTGGCATGTATATGTATGTGTGATTGTATTTCTATAATTTTGCATATAAATTATGCTATGGATATATATATGTATATAGCTTGAGATATACAGGGATATATATATTTGAGTTGATATTGGTGGTTGAAATGGGAATTGATGATACATATATATTGGAAGTGCTTATTTACTTGCTTTACAGCTGGACATCGTCATATTTTAGAGGAGATGCTGTCGAAATTTCAGCAGCATTAATAAGCTATTTAAGCTGATTTAATGTATTTTTTGCCATATCATATAGTTATTTGGGTTCTTCATGGTACTGGTAGCTTAGGCAACACCCGTACCCTAGAACCGTCGTGGCTCCCAAGTTGGGTCGTGACAGTTAGCTTGAAGAAAACGTAAATGGTATTTCATCGAACACTTGGTGTGCAACATTCAGACATCAATTTGCTAGAATTAAAGGCCAAGTTCAATAAAACCTAGTTTTTCACATTTCAAGTTCATATTGCTCTCATTTCAAGGAATATTTCAAATCACATATCAAATAATGAAAAATAGATTAAATTAAGGCTTGAAAATCATCAAAATTTCAAAGGAAATGTTCACACATGATTCGGTCATTACTAGGACAAAGTTCCATTGATTTTCTTAATTCAAGAATATGATTTTGACATACAAAATAATATATATAAGACTTATCGGAATAGTCGATTCGATCATAAACGCTACAGAATTCCAAATTGTCCAAAGTGAGCACTATTGTACTTCTTCTTCTTTTTTTGATTCTACACCAAATATTTTCATATATTTAGGTTCTAATGGATACAATTTGATATAATCTAATTATGGAACTCGAATGAACAATTATGGTTTTGACATAAACCAAAAATTAAGGTTTTTCATCAATTCTTCATCCAATCTTGTAATCTATCAATCAATTCACTTATCTAATTATATGTATACTAAAATAGATAAAAGGATGGAAGAAAAATCATTTTCACCTCTTCTTCTTATGGAGGTCAAAACCTTAGCTTGAGATTTTCCAATCTTTTACTTGTTTTCCTTACTTAAATATGATGTAGATTAGGTTATACAAGTATTTAATCAAGTATTCTTTCAATTTCTTTTGAAACTCATTGAAAAATTTTGAAGGAGAAAGGAACGAAGCATTCAACCATGGTGTGGGGAAAGGAAGAAAGAAGAAAATGAATGGAAGAAAAGACAAAAGAAGGGGTATTTATACTATTTAAGTTTTAGGTAATTCAAATTTCCTCCCTACCACTTCAAGTAATCGTATTTTGATCCCGTAACTTGTAACTATTTACTTTTTCGTCCCACTTTAATTATGAAATAGTATTTCTTATATTCCTCCAGTTTATGATTCTAATGGTGCATTTAAATATATGCACTTCCAAGGTCGTTCGAAAAATGAAGCACCGAGGTGCCTACTTAACTGTCAGGGTCGATTTTCGTGACTTATTTATTTATTCACATATATTTTTCTATGATTAAATGTAGTTTTTCTGTACTTAAAATGAGAAAATTTTTAGGGTATTACACTATTATACTTGTATTTGAATACACATGTGTGATTTGAGTTATCCACCCTAAAACTTGTTGTATGGCCAAATCATATGTGTTCCTTTCTTTGGATTCTTACTTGTACTTTGTTTAATTAATTCTGGAATATTTATGAGAATTCCTAATTGGGCCTTTGTATATTGATAATATAAAAATTTACTATGAGTTGATAAATGCCTTCATGTGGCTGATATCTACTTTGAGTATGGTTTGATGCATTTCTATCCTTTCAAGTTATTAAACCTTTGTTTCAATACTAAAGACCTAATTGATATGAAATTCCTTATTGAATTCAAACTTTAGCTATTCACCTTGAATTAGTTGTACTCTACATGAAATAAATCTCTTCATTTGTAAATTGATCCATCCTTGATAAATTAATATTGATTATTTATTTTGTTTCCTGAAACATTCATTTGTATTACTAAATGTGAAATTGACATGCATGTAAACTTAAGCATTAAATGATAGAAATACCTCATCGAAAAGGTAAATGGGTTATTAATATCGACATTGTGCATAATGTTATGTGGGCCCTAACTAGGAAGGAATTTACTGTCCTAGTCATAAGATCTGATCAACCTTATGTATATGTGGGAGAGTATGCCTTGGTACTGGCCTCTACTCTAATATTGTAGATGTGGACCCAAATTTTTTGTCATAATAATAATCCATTGAAAATAAATTCATATGTGGATCTAATAGCAAACTATCTACATTTCGTTTTATTTGTTTTCTCCCTTTATTTAGAAATATTTGTTATAATTTGTTCCTATAGATTTGTTTATTTAGCCTTAACCATCCTTGTGAGCTAGCCTTGAATATGTAGCCTCACAAGTATGGTAGTGTATCTATTTCTCACTGAGTTTTATACTCACTACATGGTTATTTGTATTTTCCAGAGGAGATACTTCAAATTGGTTCCCAATCATTTTCTTCTTCAAAATTTGGACTTCAAACTTCAATGTAATATATTTCTTTTGATGGAGACATGTGTAAATTTTTAGAATGCTCTATGGATATTTTGAGGTGTAGATAATTTGTAATTAATCTTATGTTTAATATAGGCTTGTAGGATTAAGTAACATAACATATGAATGTAATGTTTAGTTAAACCATATTTAAACATATTTGACATCATATAAGAGCATTTGTTTATTATCTATGTTAATTGATGAATTGTGGTTGATTTATTAAAGTGAGGGAATAAGGATGGTATATAAGTGTTATTATTTGCAGGTTGTGGTTCTGGGTTTTAAATTGTATTTGGGATATAATGGAATTACAGAGGACACTTTATCAAAATTTAATTGGAAATTTTATGTGATTTGGGGTTATACGAGTATTAGTAGTTAGGCTTAGACATATCCAAGGACCGTCACATTTCTAAGTGGGGATGTGATAGTTTCTTAGAGAATCATTGATAAGTTGGAAGTCTAAGAAGCAGTCAACAATTTCCAGAAGCTTTGCTGAACCCTTTTCCCATTAAGGTCCGATAGTTGAAAGTTGGGAAAAGGGTTCAGTAGCGATCGCTATAAGTTAAGTAGCCCCTGTTACTTACTAAATAGCGCCTGCTACTTATATAATTCTACGCCGCTACAAGGTTATTCACAACCGTAAAGTTCTTTATTCCAGACTTAGTAACGCCCACTACTTTTATGTAGTCCCGCTACTCTGAAATATCAGATAAAAAAACTAGCCGTTGGAAAAGCAGTCAACTGTATTATTTGGCATTAAATGAAATCAAATGGCTATATTTCATCCAAGGCTATAAATATGAGTTGGTGGAAAGCTTAAAAAAAAGAGAACAATAATTGAAAACTTATTATTGAGTTATTGCACCAAATCATTTATATTTATGGCTTAAAGAGCTTATTTATTGTAAAACTATTTTTGTATGCTATTAGTTGTAAATCTTTGAGTTAGTTAAGACCCATTGATTGTTTTGAGAGTTAGAAAAAAGTAAAAGGGAATTTTCTTCTTCTCATCTCTTATAATTCTTAGTTGTAAATCTTTAAGTTAGTTAAGACCCATTGATTGTTTGAGAGTTGGAAAAAAGTAAAAAGGGATTTTCTTCTTCTCATCTCTTATAATTCTTAAGGGTTTGAGTAAGCCTTAGTAAAACATTTGTATAGGTTTGAGTGTGAGCCTTAGTAAAACACTTGTACAGGTTTGAGTGTGAGCCTTTGATAAAACACTTGTAAAGGTTTGAAGTGTGAGCCTTTGATAAAATACTTGTAAAGGTTTGAAGTGTGAGCCTTTGAAAACATTTTGTAAGGTTTAAGTGTGAGCCTAAATACTTGGGTTTGATCTTGCACCTACAAAAGGATCAAGTAAAATACTCAAGTGACCTTGAGGAGTGGACATAGGAAAGTATTGGCCGAACCACTATAAAATTCTGGTGTTTGATTTTTCTCTTCCTTTCTTCATCTTATTAATTTTTAATTTGCCCTTAATTTGTCAAACAACCAATTTACCCCTCTTGGTTTTCAAAGAGACTTTTAATTGGTATCAGAGCTTTGTTTCTATATCTTGGAACATAGATCATGGCAACTAAAAGATCAAATATCATTAAAGGAGGTTTAACCATTAGACCACCCTATTTTAATGGCACCGACAATCCATATCTGAAAAATTATAGGGAAATATTCATGGATAGTGATGCCATTGATTTGTGGGATGTGTTTGAAAAAGGGCATGCAGTTTCTACAAAAATCATAGATGGGATTGTGATTATGAGGCCCAAAAGTGAATAGACGGTTGCCAAAAAAAGGCAAATGGGAGAAACCGAAAAGCAATGCACACTCTCTATTGTGCATTGTGTATAGAAGAATATGGAAAGATCTTTTATAGTATTTCAGCCAAGCAAATTTGGGATACATTGGAAAATACTCATGAGGACACCAATGAAGTTAAAGGTAAGAAAATTCAAATTCTTACTTATTAATATGAGCTATTCAAAATGCAACCCAATGAAAGTATATCCAAAATGTACAATCACCTCATAGTGATTGTTAATCAAATGAGGAAATTAGGGAAGACTTACTCTCTTGAGGATATCAATTGTAAAATCCTTAGAGCTCTCCCTAAGAAGGATTGGAAAGCTAAAGTCACTTCCATTGAAGAGGCCAATGACTTAAGTGTTCTTCCAACCGATAATTTAATGGGTAAATTACTTACTTATGAGATCACCTTATCTTAAGGAAAAGTTAAAGAAAAGATCATGAAGTTGGCCTTTATTGCTTTCAAGGAGACATCTATAAGTGGAAGTGATGAGAAGGAAGATGATGAAGATATGGCTATGCTCACACTAAAAATAAGGAATTTAATCCTTAGAAGCAAAAAGCCATATGAAAAGCAAGAACATAGAAACAATCAAGTAAAGTGCTTCGAATGTGACAAGTATGTTCACATTAAATCCGGTTGTCCAAGGTTGAAAAACAAGAAGAATTATAAGAAGAAAGCTTTGGCAGCCACTTGGGATGATTCAAGTGAATCAAATGATGATGATGAGAAAGAAAGCAAGGATGAGGATGTCAATCTTTGCTTAATGGCTATTGAGGAGGACACAGCTTCTAGTGAGGTAAGTAACTTTAACTTCACTAATAATGATGATGTTATACATATGATGGAATTATTGCTTTTAAAGTATCATAAGTTACAAAGTAAATATGATAATTTGAAAACAATGACAAATGATGTTTTGAATGCATATGATGGCTATATTGATGAGATAGCTACTTTAAATGCCTCCAAAAGTGAGTTAGAAAATATTATCCTTTAAAAAACTCAAAGGCTTGATGATATTTATAATGAAAATAAAAATTTGAAGGATAAATTAGATACTCATGATGAGTCAATATCCAAACTTTGCATAGACAAAGATAAGTTAGATGAGATTCTAGAATCTCAAAGGTGTCCAACTAATAAGTTTGGACTTAGATATAATGAAGGTGGTGAGCCATCCACCTTTAAAATCACTTTTATTAAGGCATCTAGCTCCACTTCACATATGCCATATATGCCTCCATATAAGATCATGAGACCTAAGAATGACATGCCTAAGGTATGGGGTCAAAGAAGACCTTCATTTGCATACACTAGACTAAGACCACAACATAAGCCTATACCTCAATTTAGACCAAGAAATGATTTTCATCATAATATGAGATGTCATTATTATGGGTAAATTGGTCACATGAAATATAGATGTCATATTAGAAAATTACATATAGGTTACATTAATTTGATGGCTTTTAATGCTAACCCTTATGGATCCAAAGAAAAAAGGTACCATAAATGCATACTTCTATTTCTTCTATGCATAAATTTTTGAAGAAGAATAATGAAATAAAAATAGTCTATCAACCTCCACATAGGAGATATTGTGTAAACAAAGCCTATGTATATGGAGCATATGGAAATAAAATGACACATAGACCTTGCACCGAAGGTTATGAAGCATTCAACAAAATAAAGAGGTCAAATGTTAGAAAGAACTACCAATGAAGCAGTGGTAGAAATTCACATTGGAAAAAAGTATGAGAGATGACAATGTATCACCTCTTACCCCTTTTGCAATTTAAATGATTTATATGATATAAAAATTGATTGATGGCATGTTTAATTATTGAAATATGTTTTGAAATTTTTTTTATGATCCTTTATATACCCCTTGAACATTTTTTGATATATTGAGAAGGAGAAATACTTGAAATAGGGGGAGAAATTATTTGGGCCCCTTCATATATTGAGAAATTCATTTTCAAAGGGGGAGTTAAAAATCTTTTTGTTGATATCTAAAAGGGGGAGAAGTTATACAAGTGTTATTTGCAAACATTAATTGAGCTTTTTTGCATGTTTCTTAAACACTTATATGTATGGTTTTGTTATCATAAAAAGGGGGGAGATTATTGGACCCCTTAGGTTTGATGTTGATTTTGATTATAAAAAAAACATGTTAATTGTATTAATTTCACTAACAATTTGTTTGAGTTGGTAAAGGCATAAGAAATCATGACCAGTTATTAATCATAGGTCGAACACATTTGAAAGAGTTCATGTGCTAAGGAGGAGCATATTTGAGAAATGCAATAAATTAGAATTCAAGTTGCAAGTTGCAGGAAAGTAACAACCGCTACCAAATAAGTAGCGGTTGCTATGAAGCAGTCACAACCGCTACAAAGGGATATAGAAGGTCCAGTAGTTGAAAGTTAGGAAAAAGGTTTAGTAGCGCCCATTATAAGTTAAGTAGCGCCGGCTACTTATATAATTCACCACCATTATAAGATTATTCGCAGCCGTGAAGTTCTTCATTCCAGACTTAGTAGCGACCATTACTTTTATATAGCCCCCACTACTTTGAAAAATCAAACAAAAAAATTAGCCATTGGAAAAGTTGTCAATTGTATTATTTGACATTAAATGAATCCAAATGGCTATATTTCATCCAAGACTATAAATATGAGTTGATGGGAAGCTTAAAAATAAGAGAACAACAATTAAGAACTTATTATTGAGCTATTGCACTAAATCATTCATATTTATGGCTTGAAGAGTTTATTTATTATAAAATCATTTTTGTGTGCTATTAGTTGTAAATCTTTGAGTTGGTTAAGACCTATTGATTATTTGAGAGTTGGAAAAAAGTAAAAAGGGATTTTCTTCTTCTCATCTCTTATAATTCTTAAGGGTTTGAGTGTGAGCCTTAGTAAAACACTTGTATAGGTTTGAGTATGAGCCTCTGATAAAACACTTGTAAAGGTTTGAAGTGTGAGCCTTTGAAAATATTTTGTAAAGTTTGAGTGTGAGCCTAAACTCTTGGGTTTGAACTTACACCCGCAAAAGGATCAAGCAAAATACTTAAGTGTGATTTTGAGGAGTGGATGTAGGTAAGTGTTGGACGAACCACTATAAAATTCTAGTGTTTTATTTTTCTCTTCCTTCCTTCATCTTATTAATTTTTAATTTGCTCTTAATTTATCAAACAACCAATTCACCTCCCCCTTCCCCTATGCTTTTGGTTGCCAAAGGGACTTTCATAGACTTTAGAATAGAGACTTCACAACATGTTGCTCTTTACTGTGATAACATATCAACACTATACATTACCAAAAATCCAATTTTTTTTTATGAAAGAACAAAACATATAGAGCTAGATTATCATTTTATTAGAGAGAAAATAGTAATTGGTGTTATTGAACCTCAATATTTGAAGACAACAAATCAAATTGCAAATGTGTTCACCAAAGCTTTTCATCCTGCACATTTTAAAAGTCTCATTTGCAAGCTGAGTATACTTGATATATATGCTAAACTAGAGGGGGAGTTTTAGAAATAAGGATTGACATGGATTACCAGCTCAACACTTTACTTAGATAGCCAGCTCAGTCTCTTTAGTGTAACAAATTACTGTTAGTTAAGTTATTATGTTATAACTATCATTTACAATATTAGTTAGTTAATAGTTGTATTAGTTACAAGTTTTAGAGGTTTTAGTTGTTGTGTATATAAACTCGATAAAACTTAGTTAATAATGAGTACGGATTAATTTCATCTCTCAATTCCATCAATCACACTATGCATGCGAAGCGAAAAAATAAATGCAGTTGAATCACTTTGTTGTTTATGTCTGTAATACCTGTCATATATATATATATATATATATATATATATTATTGTATGTTTGTTGAATTGATTGTGGTTAGACTAATGATTTGAGGAATTCATAATCTGTATTCAGGAAGGATTTTTTGTGAGGCAGATTTCAGGATCTTAAAGGAATAATTTGGAAAAGTGTAAAATATAAAAGTTGTATATTATATCTTATCTTTAGGTCTGTAAAATGGTTTTGTGAAAATTTTGTGTGTGTGAGGAGATATGCCTCCTCGACCAGGACCTGTCTAGTTCACGATTTTCTGCAGGAAATCTGAGAATGTTTATTTTTTTCTTGGGAATGTTTGAGGCTGAATGAGCCAAAAGTATAAACATGAGAAATATTTCTTTGTGAGTTATATTGTTGTCTGTAAAATTTCAGGGGAATTAGATTAGTATAGCTCAGTTGAGATTGAAATTAATCAGACCTGTTCGGATGATTTTGGGTAGTTAAGTCAAGGCAAACTTTAGAAATTCACCATAGTTTGTGTAGATCTGCTTTTGATTTGAATTGTGGATAGGTTGGAACCCTGAGTGTCTATTTTAAGTAACAAAAAGAATTAGGGAGATTGGATGTGTGTAGCTCATTTGCGAGCTAGTTTAATATGAGTTGGCGAAGAAGGTCTTCCAGCTCGGCAGATATTGGTAGTGCGAGCTGGCTTCTCGATTTTGAGATGGTTAGAGGTAGGTGGAATTGCCGAAGTGGGATTGCTGAGGTGGCAATTGGCTAAGTGGGATTGCCGAGGCCGCAATTGGCAAAGAGGAGAATTGGCGAAGTGGGATTGCCGAGGTGGCAATTAAGGAAGTGGAGAATTGGCAAAATGGGATTGCCGAGGTGGCAATTAGTGAAGAGGAGAATTGGCGAAGTGGGATTGCCGAGGTGGCAATTGGCGAAGTGGGATTGCCGAGGTGGCAATTGGCAAAGTGGGATTGCCGAAGTGGCAATTG
This sequence comes from Aleurites moluccanus, assembly GCA_948193065.1. Lineage (NCBI taxonomy): Eukaryota > Viridiplantae > Streptophyta > Magnoliopsida > Malpighiales > Euphorbiaceae > Aleurites > Aleurites moluccanus. The sequence continues at coordinate 511 of CANXYC011025983.1, read as the reverse complement.
GCGAAGAGGAGAATTGGCGAAGTGGGATTGCCAAGGTGACAATTGGCAAAAAGGAGAATTGGCAAAGTGGCATTGCCGGAGTGGATTGGAGAGGCGAGTTGGCGAAGCGAAATTGAGAGATAGTAGCCTATTTAACCAGATATCCAGTAGCCATTTTCACGATCTTTTTCTTCTCTCTTTTCTTCGTTCTTCTTCATTTCTTCTCCTATATCTCTCAAATATGTTCTATTTGATTCCTAATGCATTAATACTCATAATTAATGCATTAGATCATTAAATTAGAGCATTCTAAGGCTATGTTTCTCATTTTTAAGTCAGATTCTTCAACAACTCAGTTTTGGGGAAAATAAGGTAATTTTCTTCAAATTTGATTTTCTCTTTAGATTGAGAAATTCTGGTAATTAGAATAGTTATTTATAAGTATATAGAGTTTATTATAAGTGATTAAGACTATTAATTTTGATTAATATGGAAGATATCAAAATTTATGAAATTTGATGAATAGTGAAGT
>CANXYC011025960.1:0-20574 GCA_948193065.1 Aleurites moluccanus | reverse complement strand
TTAAGTTATTTTGATGGAGATTGTGTATATATAAGTTAAGTTTGATGTGTATTGATTATATATAAGTTATATGAAGTGTTTTATGCAATGTTGCATATTGAGCTATGTTGAGTAAGGTATATGTTGAGTTTGAGAATTGTGCAGATCCAGAGGGATCTGTTGTTGGTTGAGATTGATATAGAAGTGTTTAATTATATGTTTTTAGCCAGGGCATGGTCCATAAATAGAGGAGATGCTGCCCGTTTTTATTTGTTTTGCTTAAGCTATATTAATCTTATTTGTGTATGCATGCCATATAGTTTATTTAATGGGTTCTTCGTGGTATTGGTAGCAATAGCATCACCCGCACCCTAGGACCGTCATAGCTCCTAAGTTGGGCTGTGACAGATTTGATTGAATTGCCCATGTTAGAACTAAATGTTATTTTGGGTATGGATTTTCTTACGAGGCATCTGGCAGTTATTGATTGTTATCAGAAGAAGGTCAAGTTTCAGCCTGAGGGGAAGCCAGAGTTTAAGTTTCAGGGTGATATACGGGAGTTCAGAGTTAATCTAGTTTCTGCTATCTAGGCTAGGAGGTTGATTGAAAAAGGCTGTTCAACCTATTTAGCTCATGTGATAGATGTGCAGAAGTCTTCTTTAGATCTTAATCAGATATCGATAGTTCGGGAGTTTCCTGATGTATTTCCTGAGGAGTTGCTAGGATTACCCCCAAATAAGGAGATTGAGTTTGAGATTGAGGTGCATACAGACACTGATCCTATATCCATTCCTCCATACAGAATGGCACCAGTTGAATTAAAGGAATTGAAGGTACAGTTACAAGAGCTATTGGATAGAGGGTTCATCAGACTGAGTAGTTCTCCATGGAGTGCTTCGGTATTGTTTGTGAAGAAGAAAGATGGCTCTTTGAGGATGTGTATAGATTATAGGCAGCTGAACAAGGTGACAGTGAAGAACAAGTATCCATTGCCTTAGATAAATGACTTGTGATTAGCTACAGGGTGCTAACCATTTTTTGAAGATTGATCTGAGATCTAGGTATCACCAGTTGAAGATTAAGAAGGGTGATGTACCTAAGACTGCTTTCAGGACCCGATATAGGCATTATGAGTTTTTAGTGTTGCCATTCGAGTTGACCAATGCACTGGCTATTTTTATGGATTTGATGAACAGGGTGTTCAAGTCATTTTTGGATAAGTTTGTCATTGTATTCATTGATGACATTCTTATCTATTCTAGGAGTAAGGAGAAGCATGTGGAGCATCTGAGGATTGTATTGCAGACACTACGAGAGCATCAGCTATATGGTAAGCTATCTAAATGCCAATTCTGGCTAACTGAAGTGTGTTTCCTTGGGCTTGCGATAAGCAAGGATGGTATTAAAGTGGATCCTCAGAAGATTGAAGCAGTTGGGAACTGGCCTCAGCCTACTAGTGTTTCTGAAGTTTGCAATTTTTTGGGTATGGCAGGGTATTACAGGAGGTTTGTGAAGGATTTCTCCAGGATTGCAGCTCCGTTGATTAGGCTGATGCGGAAATAGGAGCGTTATTTATGGACTGATGAGTGTAAGTGCAGTTTTCAGACTTTGAAATCTTACCTCACCAGTGCTCCAGTGTTAGCATTGCTATCAGAGGGGGAGAAATTTACTGTGTATTATGATGCTTCTCATATCGGATTGGGATATGTACTGATGCAGAACAGAAGAGTGATTGCTTATGCTTCTCATCAATTAAAGAAGCATAAAGCAAATTATCCGACACATGATTTGGAGATGGCAACTGTGGTCCTTGCATTGAAGATTTGGAGGCACTACTTGTATGGGTCTAAATGTGAGATATATACTGATCATAAGAGTTTACAATATATATTTCAGCAGAAGGATCTGAATTTTTGGCAACGCAGATGGGTGGAGCTACTTAAGGATTATGACTGTGAGATCCTTTATCATTCGGGTAAAGCCAATGTAGTGGCTGATGCATTGAGCAGGAAGTCTATGGGCAGTCTAGCTTATATTATGGTTGGCAGGAGACCCTTGATCTGAGAGATGAGGAATTTGGCAGATATAGGTGTGGAGTTGGATTTGGAATCGTAGGATAGAAACCAGGCTCTGATAGCCTAATTTCGGGTGAAGTCACTGTTGCTTGATGATATTAAAGTGGCTTAGGATAAGGATCGTTATCTATTGAAGCTTAAGGGAGATGTGCAGAATGGCAAGATGACAGAGTTTACAATGGAGGATGGAGTACTGAAGTGTAGGAAACGTATATGTGTACCTAATATGGATGGGATACGAGATAGAATTATGAGAGACTCATTACTCAACATACAGTGTATATCCAGGGATACCAAAATGTAACATGATTTGAGGGATATATATTGGTGGCCTGGTATGAAGGGAGATGTAGCACGGTTCTTTTCCAAATGCTTATCCTGTCAACAAGTTAAGTTTGAGCATCATAAGCCATCAGGGTTGCTTCAGGAGATTGAGTTGCTAGAATGGAAATGGGAGCAGGTTACTATAGATTTTATGGTGAGTCTACCGAGGACTACTAGGGGTTATGACTCCATATGGGTGATTGTAGACCGGTTGACGAAATCTGCTCATTTTCTGGAGGTTAAGACCAGTTATACGACAGCTTAGTATGCACAGTTGTATGTGGATAAGATTGTACGACTTCATGGAGTTCTTTTGATAATTATTTCAGATAGAGGTACACAGTTCACCTCTTGGTTTTGGCAGAAATTTCAAGAGGCCATGGGTACTCAATTATGGTTCAGTATTGCTTTCCATCAGCAGACTGATAGGAAGTTGGAGAGGACAATCCAGACTTTAGAGGATATGCTTAGGTTGTGTGTTCTAGATTTTAAAGATAACTGGGATTACTATCTGCCATTGATAGAGTTTTCTTAGAATAACAGCTACCACTCTTCTGTTGTTATGGCTCCATTTGAAGCACTATATGGTAGAAAATGTAGATCTCCAGTGTGTTGTGTGGAGCCAGGGGAGAAGCAGCTAGAGGGGCCAGAGTTGATCAGGGAAACGATGGAAAAAATGCCTATGATTAGAGATCGGATGAAGACTGCTTTTATTAGGCAGAAGAGCTATGCTAATCCTAAGAGGAAAGATGTACACTTTGCAGTTGGTGACTAATGTCTTCCTTAAGATCTCACCGATGAGGGATATTATGAGATTTGGGAAGAAGGGAAAGTTGTCACCATGGTTTATAGGTCCATTTGAGATTTTTGAGAAGATAGGTAATGTGGCGTATAGATTGTCTCTTCCACCTAACATGATCCATGTACATCCGGTTTTCCACATCTTGAAGCTATGGAAATATGTGTATGATCCATCGCATATATTCAAGGTACAAGATGTCGGACTCAATGAGGACTTGTCGTATGAGGAGTATCCTATGGAGATAGTTGATTGACAAGTCAGACAGCAGCAGAATAAGGAGATACCTATGGTTAAAGTGCTTTGGAGAAACCAACCGATGGAGGAGTATACGTGGGAGAGCGAGCAGGAGATGAGAGGCAGATATTCATTCCTGTTCCAGTAATGAGGTAAGCATTTTATTTAAATTCGAGGACGAATTTATTTGAAGGGTGTAGAATGTAATACCCTAGAAAGTCATAACTCATATGCATGATTTAATTCTCAGTATGTGATTTAAAGGTATTGAAATGATGGAAAATAATTTTAGAGACACAGTTAGAAAGTGAACAATTTACTTTTCCGAAAATCGGCGGTGTCGGGAACACTGCCGAGAAATTTGCAATCCGGTCAACAGAAGAATTTCTGAATTGACCAGGGGTAAAAGATCACCTTAATGCATATGTAATTATGGTAAAACGAAAGAGGTGAAAAACATTTAGGAATACTGAAAAAGTAACCAACGACAAAACTGTAAATAAATGAAACTTTAAGGTGAATAGTGAAAATGAGTCTGTCTAGGTTTCAGAATAACTCTGAAACTATTTTTATAAATAAGTATAAAGTAAAATAAGCCATTTGATTCCCCACATTGAAATCTAAATCTTGACAGAATTGTCAGAATAAATTACATAAGAAGTTGGGGTCAAAGTATAATTATTTAAAAACTTAAGGATCAAAATGTAATTTGCCATTTAATTTTTATATATAAACCAATACTTAGAAATTTTTGTCATCTTCTTCTTTCTTCCATTGAATTGGCTGAACCCTTCACCTTCATTTCTTCCTCCATTCTTCTTCATTTCCAACCAAAATTTCTAAGGAAAATTCATAGAAAAGTTGAGTTTAAACCTTTTTCTACCTTTCTCCACCATTTATTTGCTTGGAAAGCTAGAGGAATTCAAGGAATAATTCCTCAAAGATTTTGTCCATCAAGGTAATGAATTAGTTTGTTCAATTTTATGGTTTATTTAGATGAATTAGAGGTTGAATTTGATGGGTTTTAGGTTACATTGCATCAATTGGTGCATTTGTATAGAAAACCCTAAATTGCCTAAGCTATTTGAAGTTATTTGAATGAGCTATGTTAATTAGTGTTAGTTTGTATCAGTTGATCTTAGAATATGTTAATTGGAGGCTATTAGGTATTGATGGTTGTTTTGGTGTAGAAAATCAAGTTTGCATAAGTTGTGCATTTTGCCTCCTTTGAAGCAATTGGGTGGAAATCACTTTTCCAAGGCAATTGGAAGCCTTAAGTGAGTTATATATGTATAATTTACCATGCTTAATGCTTTAGAATTGAAATTGGAAACCTATTATGAAAGTCCATTTTTGGCCGAATGGCCTTTACTATTCATGGCCTTGGTTTCGCTTTGTTTTTCCTTTGTATTTCATAGCCATTTTGATCCATTTCATGTTGTTTAATATTGTATATTTGTATCCTATGGTGTTGTTGACAGTGTGAACTTGTTATTGGTTGAATTGGGCATGCCAAATTTGCACCAAACCCTAACCTAATGGCTTGCCTTTTTGTGCCCAGCAAGTATTTGACAAAATGCCTAGTTGTCTTTGCCTTGGCCTATTGCTTTGTTTTCCATAGGCCTATCATTTGAATGCCATAGTCGCCAGCGACATTGGTATGCCAATTGGCCTACCGATTTCCTTTGCCGAGCCAACCTTTGTTCTACACCTTTGTTGTTTACCAATCCGCTTAACATTGATTGTACAGAATATATTACAATGCCATTGATTCTATTGTTAATTGATTTGAATGATATTGAGCTTATTGATATGGAGGATGCTATTGTTGCATAATGGTGTCCATTCATATGTTTCTTGCTTATATTGATCCTAATGTGGCTTGACAGAGCTATCAATCCGACAGGGTAGTGGGAATATACTGTCGACAATGTGCACATTGTATTACTGATACCGTAGCTAGGAAGGGTTATAGTCCTGGCCATAAGACCTTATTAGTCTTTTGCTTACTGATATGGATATTATTGGAGGTTGTATGTTCGCATATAGTCCATACTGATGCTACTGGAGGCTGTATGATTTCATATAGTCCATCCCTTTATCTGTCTTTCTATATTATACTGAGCCTATGATATACTTATTAACTATTCTGTCACCATCTGTTATTGATTCTGTAAATTGTTCACATTGAGCTATTGATATCATTGTTCCATTTGTTACCCATTATATTTATTGGTGATGCATATAGATTCTCTGAGTATCTTATATACTCACTCTTTGCTTATTTACCCATTTCAGGAGAGGAGTAGATTATAGAATCCCATCTTCTGACATCCAACAGATTTCTTCTCACTGTTGATATATGTAAATATTTTGAATTCTATATTTTTGGTGTTCATAATCTAGCTGCTTCATAGGGTATGTATGAGATAGTTAGGGTATGTATGAGATAGTTAGAGTATAAACATATATATGTATATATGATGATGACTTATAGTATTTAATGCTAATATGATATGTGATGACAGTTATTACAGCCAACCGCACTAGATTACAGAATGACAGAATGAATGGTAATTAAGTAAAATGGATAATTGATTGATGGTTATAGATTATGTATGTTATACTGGGTTCTATGGGTGCCGGTCGCCATTGACATCTCCCACATCCTAGGACCATCGCGATCCGGAAATGGGCCGTGACATTTTGTTTGTTCTTCTTATCAGTATTGAAATGCCTCTATGACGTAGTAAAGGGCGAAGATGAGGTTGTTCTAGGCGAGATTTAGCATCTAAAAAGGGTTCGATAGATGGATTTGAAAGTAATAAGGTTCCTTATGCGCCACAGGTGGATGTGGCTAACATGACTCGACAGATAGAACAACTATAGAGGAATTAGGAGATGATAGTTGAGTTTACCATGTGGGAAAGACAACAGCATTTACCTCTAATACAGTAGCTCTAGAGATACCAGTTCCTCCTACAGATCCTTCAGTTATGCCTCAGGTAGATGAGGTATCATTTGAGAAGTACCTTAAGTCTAAGCCCTTGAAGTATAGGGAGATGGATGATAGATTTGAGAGGAAATAGAAGAAGAAAGCTAAGATGATGAGTAGTTCCTCCAGGCAGGAGAGTGGGATGAAGAGTATGGGAGTGACTCAATAGTCAGCCCTCCAGAGTAGGCATAAAAGAATTACTGGGAGATCATAGCAGAGTTAGAATCCCTTTAGATCAGCTCCTTAGACAAGTTATGGTACAGTCAAATCTGTATCATACAAAACTAATCCTTTATGTTCTACATGTGGTAAGTTCCATAGAGGACCTTGTTTCCATGAGACAGGAGCATGCTATAGATGTGGATAATATGGTCATTTACTTAAAAACTGTCCATAACGAACTTTTGAGCTAGACCTCAAACTTCTCATACTAAATTTCAAAAGGATAGAGAGATGAGTGTTGGTCGACGGTCAAGTATGGGCCAAGAACTTTGGGTAAGGTTTTAAAGGCTAGCAAGGGATCATGTTAGCATATGACACAGGGTTTAGGATCATTTTCTATGGATAGAGGTAGAGGGAGAGTTTTTGCTACAGCACGACCAGAAGCTTAGATTTCTAAACCAATTATCACAAGTATTATTTCGATTTAAGACTTGGATGACACAATGGTGATTAATTCATGAGTTATGTCTTTCTTTGCATTATATTACCTTGCTAAGATGTTACATGTGCTTAAGAGTTGCTTGAAATGTTTTGGATTTCTTATATTTTTCTAGAGGAATAAATTGAAGTTATAACTTCTACTTTTTCATTTGTGATGGTATAAATGATAAGTATTTGGATATGGATTTTGTGTATGAAGTGCTCATATTATTTATAAACAAGTTATCATAGTGTTCGTCAGTGATATCCTTGTGTAATCTAAGAGTAAAGAAGGAAAGTAAGGACCATCTTTAGGGTATGTTGTGAGCTAAAGAAAGTGGATATGTACAATGATGGAAGTTATGGTATAGCAATAGTTTGAGAGCATAATTGTGATTTATAGTTAGCTATGGACAAAGACTTATAATGGATAAATTGTGTAAGAATGGTATAATAATGTTATATTAGTAATGGGTGATATGATCAAGTTTGATGCTAAAAAGGATAAGGAAAGAATATAATGACGATACATATTAAAAATAATCAATAATTGATTAGAGATGGTTACGTGTATATGGTTGATGAGAAGGTAAGAGTTATAATTTAACACTCATGGGTGAAAATCTATAATGAGAGAATGTAATACACCAAGTTTTGATTAGTGAAATCTATGCTTGATTAAGGAAGGATAATACAATTTATAACTTTGATGAATTCTGATAGTGTTCCTGTATTTGGCGATTTGGATGTACCATTATATCATGGTAAGATGTGAAATGATTTGAAATGGAAATTTAATTCATTATATGTAATATGATTTAAAGTTCTATAGAGTAATGGGGAATTGATTAGAATCATGTACTTTTGGTATAAATGATTGATGTATATTCTATAGTTACATGATGATATGATGTTATGACAGGTTCATAGTATAAATTATGCATTATAGAATAATTATGATATTGAAGAGACAGAATGTTTGACTATGAGTGAAAGAATCCATATATGATTAAAGAAGATAAAAGTTATGATTTGTTATTAATAGCTAATTTCATTGATATGATGTAAGAAAAGATGTGCCGGAAATTGTAAATTAGTTAAGGTAACATTAAAGTTAAATGATGAATGCATGTATGTATGATAACTATCAAATATATGTAAATGGTCCTTAATAGGTATAGGACTGATGAACTATCTGATAATTAAATGGAAATTTTGTTTTATATAATAATGGTTAAGAGTCATGCTTACGAGTATAATTGATCTGAATTATGATGATAGATATGTGAATTTATCTGTTGTTGGATGGTAATTTGATAGCAGTATGTATTATTGTTTAATATAATTGAGACATAGGGTTACGTGAAGATTATGACTTGAAAGTCTATCTAAGAACTAATGCAATCTGTGTTATGTAAATGGAATGATTTATAATTTTGATAATTTCTATAATCTGTTAGCTAATAGCTTAGTATAATAAGGATAACGGATAAGAATAAGTATGGATCATGGGCTTAGAAGTTTCCTAAGAGTTAATGATTAATACTTGACTAATGTTTAGTAAAAGATCAAGTTATGATAATGTTTTCTTATTCCAAAAGACTGTCTAGTTCATACTATAAGTTAGGTAGTTAATCTCCTGTTATTGATGGATTGATGATAGACCATTTTAAGTGTATTAGAAATTGTTATGTAAGCATATTTGTGTTGAACTATAGATATAAATTATGATGTAACCTCTTACTTATGTGGTGTTAAAGTGATTGTGGTATGATTTCTGAAATTCTTAAAGAGACTTTTGTGATAAGATGTTATGTTTCGAGTATGGACCAAGGAATTGGTGATAAAGGAGTTTCTCCCTAAAAGTGTTAGTAAAGCAAAGGCTTAATAATTCGAAGGATTTGTTAGGCTTCTGAGATGGGAGAAGGATTTAAAATTTGGAAATTTCATACTAGTTAAACTACCAAGCTAATTTTTGAAGTCATTCAAGAAGATTGCTGCAGAAGCAAGTTATTTTACACTTGATATACTGATGAGCATGGATACAGCTAACTTTATCCTTTTGAGGTACATAAACCCCCCAGTGTTTCACTTGTGGGAGATGGCATAAGGGAAAATGTTATTTTGAAACAAATGCATAGTTTGGGTATGGATTATTAGGGTATTATGTGAAGAATTATCCATATAGGTCTAGGAATAGAAGTATATAGTTGGAAGAAAAAGTATGAGAGGTAATGAGATTGGTCAAGGTTTGAGACAAGGTGTACGTCAGTTACTAGGATGAGAGTCTGTAGGTAGAAATAGAAATAATTATTTTAGTTCAATACAAAGTTTGGATTTAGAACGAAAGATACAAGTAAAGTTATGCGAGGATTTTAATAAAATATGAAAGTACGAATATCCGCATGATTTAAGGATAAGAATACGTTATGAAAGGTTTAAGGAGATTGGTAAACAAAGAAATTTAAAGGTACTTATGAGATGGAATGGTGTATCTGGTTACAGTATAATAAGTGGAAAATTGGGAAACCCTAAGACAATAAGTATTCTAAGAATAATACTAAGACAATTAATAGTCTCTTGAAGATGGATGAAAGTGTTCCTATGATAAGTATAGAAAACAGAAAGCTAAGAAGATATGCAAATTAAGGCTTCAAAGCATGAGATGGGAGAAGTTTCTTACATGTTAACCAGGCCCAACTTCAACAGTGTGCATCTAGTAATTCATATGTTGATGCTTTGAAAATACGTTGTCGATCCTTCTCATGTGCTACAAGTTCCGACAGTGGACCTTCAACAAGACTTGATGTATAAAGAGATTCCAGGCTCCATTATGGACCAAATGATTAAGAGACTATGAAATAAAGATATAGCAATGGTTAAGGTCCTATGGAGGAACCAAGCGATGGAAGAGTGCATTTGGGAAAGTGAACAGAGCATGCATGACAAGTAATCTTATATTCCAAGAGCAAGGTAAGTCTTAAAATTTGAGGATAAATTTTCTTAAGGTGGAGAGATTGTAATATCTAGTACATGAATTACGTGGTAAAGATCGAGTGTGATAGGAATAGATGTAAATTGGATGGTACTTATTAGATATTTTATGTATGTGTGCATGATAGATAATATAGAATGCTATTTAGAGTATTCATTACTCCTAGAATGTATGTATGATTAGTTATATATGGAATTGAGATGTTAGACTAGTGGATGTATAAGTTGATTGAGTTTGGATAAGTTAGAATGGAGAAACTTGAGAGATTCTCATCAGCAAGCCTTTCACGGGCATGAAGTTTCCTCACGGGAGTGAAGAGTTCTTCATGGGCGTGAGACATTATTCACCACCGTGAGAAAAGCTTCTGTGTAAATTGGCCAACTCTTCAGATTTGTCATCACGAGCGTGAAACATCCCTTCACGGTAGTGAAGAAGTTCTTCGAACCCAGACATGAACTGCTCCTTTCACGGTCATGAAGCCCCTCTTCAAGGGCATAAAAGTGTCGAGCCTATATATATAATAGCTCCATTTTTCATTTCAAACTCTTCCATTTTCAACTCTTCTTCTCCTCTTTCATCATAAATGGTCCCAACCACCTACTAACTCATTAATATTCATCCCCTAACATTTATTTCATCATAATAACATAAGAGAGAAGGATTTATACATTCAAGAACTTTAATAATCCATATATCTCAAGATTCTCCATTATAGGGTTTCAAAGTAATTCCTCAAAACTCATTTTAAAGTTCAAGTTAAGCTAATCTATAGCTATAATAGATGATTATAAGTTATGTATAGATGTATAAGAGTCTTAAATAGAATTTACTATGAATTACATGAAATGTCCAAGGATTTAGGGTTTTGGGTGAATAGTAGCTATTCATCCCAATCTTTAATGTTCTTCTAAAAGATATTAAAATGGATGTTAGAAAGTATAATAAGACTTCTATAGATGATTAAATCATAAAGACTACAACCATATAAAAATGTATGATTAAACCTTAATTTGTGGATATTGGGATTTTGATTTAGGAATGGAAACCACAAGAGACTAAACAATAATTCATGCTGCTTATATTATAAGAGATAATATTTGCAAGGAATTGCTTTGAGGTAAGTATAAACATTGCATATGCATATTATTTCCTTGAAATTGATTATTCTATCCTTCATAATGTACATTTATATGATTCTCATGTTATGAAATATTGTATTGTTAACCTATTAAATGAATTTCCCATGATGTTCTCGAATGATTGATAATTTGTTATATGTAAACACTTATTATGTTGTAAATGACTTGGTCATTCTTCCTTAGACCAAGCTCATAAGAAACCTATTTGCTAATTTGAATGAATTCATGTTTATATGTTGATGGAATTGTGACCAATATGATTCTTTGTGAAATCCAAGTTATATGACCTATGATATATATATGTATAAAATGTTCGTTCCAATAAGAGTAAATTCATTGGTCCATTGTGCATTTTGGGAGCCTAATTGATAGGGTTTTTATCAGTGTTCCACCTAGAGGGGGCCATGAGCTCTAGGCATATGCCTGGTCAAGCATATGTGTTATGATAAGGTAGCGAGGCTACTAACGCATTCTGATGATGATGATAGTTCTATCATATGATTTGATAGAGTTATTCGATTGTGAGCACTTATGTTCTTGTAAGCATAACCTTATGATAATTCCTTACCCATGTTCCTTTGGCTTGACCTTTGCATTGCATGTTTATATCTTACTGAGTTGAAGGCTCACTCCTCTTCTGTGTATTTCAGGTGATAGTGTAGCTTTAGAAGGAGCTAACATAGAAGACAAAGCTTCTTGATTCATTCCTCCAAGAAGACTCTATGTAATTCTTTTGATGTTTATTATTTTGTATAATGGTATTTATATGTATGAGGAGTATACTCTAGAGCTCCGTAGTTAGATGTTAAAGATGATAATAATTTGATGTTTGAATTGATACATTGTAGGTTGCCCTTGTTCCTTATTGATGTGGGATGTATATCTGATCAGTAAGGAACTAGAGAAAATCATATGATGATGTATGGAAATGCATGAATGATGATTATGTAATTCATAGAAATGAGTGTACATGATGATAACTATGTATGATGTGGATATATGTTATGTATGAGATCCATGATAAGAGTGTTCTACGAGTTTATAATGGCCTTAAGCCTACCTTTTCCCTAGGATCATCATACTTATAGAGTCGGGATGTGACAATTAATTAATGGAAATGAGTAGATTAATGTAGTGAAGAAATTGTGAAACATAAAATGTTAGGTTAGAATAAATGAACTAAACCTGAAGAGTATATAATAGAATATTGTGTCTTAATTTCCATAGGTTTAGGTGTAGAATTTGATAAAATAGGAAACATAAAAGTTGTAGATATTATGTCTAGATTATATTTCTAGAAGGAAATTTTGTCAAATTCAGAACATATTTATAGATATAGGTCACTGGAATAGACTGGCTCAGGTTAGGGTTTCCACTGTGAAACTCTACTGAGTTCTGTAATTTTGAAGACCATAAGTTCGTATTTAGGAAAACTCAAAACATGAAAAATATTTCTTTATGTCTTATATAAAATTCTATGAAAACAGAACAGCATTTTGATACATTCACACTGAGTTGCAAATAAAAAAGTAGTGACTGCCTGAATAAAATTTGCAGAATATAATGCAAGATGTAGGACAAGATTAGAAATTCCACTATAAATTGAGTAATGATTAGAAAAATATGATCTTTGGATGTTATAACCTCAGATCTCTAGTTTAATTAGGAAAAAGAATTGGGACAATTAGATATCTGTAGCTAGAGAAATAAATAAATCAAGTGGGACTGCCATGGTACTTTATAGGATAAAATTAAGAGTTTAATTTGATACTTTCAAGTTGATTAAGTATTAAACCCATGTTAATTAATTTTGTAACTAATAAGGGAAAGGAAAAAGAGGATGAAACCTTGGATAATCCTTTTTATTTAGGCTAAGGGAAGAAAGAAAGACTTTTTGGAATTTTGATTTAAAGAGTTGTACATATATATTACTTTGCTTGAATTGTGCCTAAATGATGTAATTGAAATTTCAAGCTTTGAATCTTTGATTGACCAAACCTACATTGTGAATTTATTTCTTTTTATTGTTTCTAAATGTCCATTAATTTCATTCTTAAGACCTTTGAGTATTGTTGAAATTGCTAACTCATTGAAATATATTGTATATTTAATTGTGCATAATTTGTTTCTTATAATTGATTTTAACATAATTGTTCTTGACCCTTGATTGTTACCTTAAAACGACCTTGAATTGCATAATTGAGAAAATTGTATCCATTGGAATATAAACCACAACTTATAACCGAGCTTTCCTTCTCAAACCTCAACTTGTTTTATTACCATAATTGATAATTTAATTGATTAAGTATATTTATTACATATTACTTTTTGATATCTGAATTTATTGACCTTGTTATTTGAACCCCTACTGATTATCAATGATAGAACTACTCACCTGATAGAGTAGACTTATATATACATCAGACGTTGTGCATAATGTTTTATACTGACCCTAGCTAGGAGGAGGTAAGGTCGCCATGCAGTCTTATCAACCGTATGACTATACTAATTGGCATACTACCAGTCTATAACCTCTGCCCATTTATTACTAAATTTTGATTATTTGTCATTTCTCTGAACTGAACCTTTGTATACTGAACCTTATCTTATCATTTGCTATACTTTCTTGTATACTAAACCTTAGTTGATAATTTGATATATTTCTTGCAATGTATCTTTTGACATGTTATCTTTGGATAATTTATTTCATTTAATGATTTTGCTTATAACCATAGTATTTTTGGCATACCTATCCATTGTTCACTCCAATTGCTATGATGAATTCTATTTTATTTATTTTTTATTTGTATTGATTACCTATTAGAAAATTGACCTTCTTTGGGAGCCTATTAGCCTCACAATTAAGGTAATATACATGTATCTCACTGAGAATTATTTCTCACCCCGTGGTTATTACTGTTCTTCAGGGGCAAGATAGATAGTTGCAGTTCTGACCTTTCTTCTTTAGCCGGGAACCTCCTTTATCTATGTAAAAAGCTTATCAATGATCCTTTTTTATTTTAGTGCTCCATGAGATTTTTGGATGGTTTTAGTAATGTTATTGTATATTAAAAATACTGATAATATTGCTATTAAATAAGGACTATAAAATATACATAACTAATATTATCTGAAATATAAAATGAATAATATTTATTACTGTGATATTTTTTATTGAAGTGTTGGATGATTTTAAAATGGTAGAATTGATGGTATAAGGAGAAATTATTGGGAGTATAATTTTCTTGCAGGCTGGATAATTTTGAAAAATCTGATTTCAGGTTAGGAATAGGTAAAAAAAAAAATACAAATGAGACTCTGGCAATTTTTTTGTAAATTATGGTAATATGGATTCTACAAGTTTTAGATAGCCTTATGTTTCCCTATGCCCTAGGACAGTCACATTCCAGAAGTGGGGATGTGACATATCGGAGCAAAAGTCTTGCTACCTGTATATGTTTTAAGTTAAGGATGTCTTTAATGGTCTAATTTCTTATAACATGCAGAGTATAAGATTCTTTTTCGTCTTGTTGAGTCTCCCTTGCCTCTAATTCAACGTTATCTATATGTTTTGATTTGTTTTTGTTGTTAGTATGTTTATGTGAAAATGTTGTATGTTTAGTTGATATAAGTAACTCAACCACTCGTTTCGTATGTGAATAATTGATGTTGATGGTACTCTATTCAGTAATGATGGTTCTTTTAAATGTTAAGGTAAGGTAAATGCAGGAATAAAGTTAAGTGCAATTTTAAGGGAGGAAAATAGTTAAGTCATACTAATATTAAGAGTTATGAATGTGAAAGAAATGTAAAGAATAGAAGAGAAGAATAAGAGTGAATCCAATTAGGTAGTTTTCTTGGATTATGATGTTTTATGTAAGGCATGTATGGAGACTTCTATAGTAATTATGATACAGGAGATTTGTTTATTAAAAAAAATTGAGATTCATTAGCGAGTGTTAATTATGAGTATAGTGAAAATGATGTATGATGAATGATGTTCTTTGGGATTTTAGGGCAATGATGTGAAATGTGCTTGTTAATGAACAATATGAAATGGATGATGAGTTCTAAGAATTAAGGAATAATATTGAGATATAAATAAATACAGTATGAGTGTTCGCAATTAATGGAAGTTGTGTATGTGGAGTAATTGTTTCGAATAAGGAATTGAGAGTGATTAAAGTTAGTAATTAGGTTGAATGATAAATCATTGATTGAATGTCAGGAACAGAGAAAGAGTGTTGAGAATGTAAGGATGCTCGTAAAGGGAATGATCATAAATCAAGGAATGTCTTTAATAAGAGAACAATGATGGTTTAATAATGAGTTTCAAAGATTGAAAGGTTAATATTAAGGAATATATGAGTAATGGATCAAAGTTTGTAATTAATGAAGTCATGTATATGAGGGATAATGTTGAACTAAAAAATCAGATATTGATTGAGTTTAATATGTAAATTAGTAAAGAGTAATTTGATATTCGATATACAGACTTGATGATTTATTCAGGGATATAACTATTGACAAAGGAAGTTAAATTACGAAATCTATAAAATTTTGTAAGAGTTAGCATGTATAATAAAGTTTAAGGGTTAGAAGATTAGTTATCCTATAAGTATCAGTTAAAGATTTTAAGGTAGTATATTAGAGTATGCAGTGGAAGTATGGTGATTAGGACTTAGGTAAGCGAATCATGTGTTAATATGAAAATTCGAGGATGAATTTTATTAAGGGGGAAGAATTGTAACACCCAAATTTTTATATTAATTTTAAAATATTATTTTATCAAAAAGTAATAGTATTTTAATAATATTTAATGTTAAGCGGAGGCCTGAAGGGCCAAGTCCAGCATCCTACCGCCACGTGCATTCAAAGCATGGCGCTGGCTACTATGCAAGTATAAGGAAATAAAGTTGTGCCTCTGCTAACAGCTACAGCTTTTGGCATAGTGGTAAGCGCTTGATCCTAACAATTTGTCACACCCCAACTCCAGTGGTGCGACAGTCCTAGGGTAAGGGTAGGCTTAAGGCCACCATAAACCTATAGAACACTCATATCCTGGATCTCATTCGTAGTACATATTCACATCAAATATAGTTATCATTGCAAATATTCATTTCTATGATTCATGCAATTATAATTCATTCACTTATATTCATCATCATATAATTTTCTCTTGTTCCTTACCGATCAAAAGATACATCTCACATTACTAAGGAACAAGGGCAACCCAAAATATAACTATTCAGACATAAAAATAATATCATCCTCAATATCTAACTATGGAGCTCTAGAGTATACTCCCAATATATATAGTACCATAATATAATTCAATGAATATATATATTAAAATAATTACAATGGAGACTTCTTGGAGGAATGAATCAAAAAGCTCGGTCTTCTATATTAGCTCCCTCTTGAGCTACACTATCACCTGAAATCCATGGAAGAGGAGTGAGCCTTCAACTCAGTAAGATATGAACATGCAATATAAAGATCAATCCAAAGAAAGGACAATCCAAAGAAATATGGGTAAGAAAATATCATATGGTTATGCTTATAAGAACAGAAGTGCTCACAATCGAATATCACTGTCAAATCATATGATAGAACTGCAGAGTGCATCAGTAGCCTTGCTACCTATCACAACAGAGTGCATCGGTAGTCCTTACTACCTTATCGCAAAAGCATGCTTGGCCAGGCATACGCCTAGAGTTCATGGTCCCCTCTAGGTGGAACACTTATAAAAACCCCATCAACTAGGTTCCCAAAGTGCACAATGGACTAATGAATTTACTCTGATTGGGAAGAGCGTTCTATCCATATCATGGGTCATATAGTTGCAATCTTACAGGAAAACATATTGGTCACAAGACCATCAACATATAATATAAATTCAGTCAAGTTAACAAATGAGTTTCACATGAACTTGGTCCAAAGAAAAATGACCAAGTCATTCACAATATATGTATGGTAATCATATGGAATAAGTTATCATTTGTTTGAGAATAACATGGAAATTTCATTTAGTAGGTCAATAATATAACGTCATATAACATGTGAATTATTTTTGTGAACATTAAGAAAGCTTGGACAAATCATTTCAAAGAAGCAATAGGCATATGCAATGTTCATACTTACCTCAAAGCAATTTATCCTTGTATATTTTCCATAGTTATTGGTACAGTCAATAATTCTCCTTTAATTATTGAATCCTCTTTTCCTATGACATTTCCCCAATTGCTTAAAATTAGGGTTTCTTCAATCAATCAATACATAATATGATTCTTTATAATTTTAATCATCTTATAGCCTCTATTATTGTTTCCTAACATTAATTTAATTAATCTCTTAAGAAAATCTGAAGTTTAAGAATCTGCTTACTATTCATGTCACTATTCAACAAATTCCATAAATTCTGGTATCTTGAATATTAATCAAAATTAATAGTATTAAATATTTATAATAGAGTCTATATGCTCATATAGATCTATTCTATCTACTAAAATTCTTAATCTAAAGAGAAAATGAAGTTTGGAGAAAATTACTTTATTTTCCCCAAAACTAAGTTCATAAAGAATCTGACTGGAAAATGATAATCACAGCCCTAAATGCACTAATTTAATGATCTAATGCATTAATTTTGAGTATTAATTCATTAAAAACAAATGGGACAGATTTGAGAAATATAGGAGAAGAAATGAGAACGAACGAAGAAAAGAGAAGAAGAAGATATCGTGAAAATTGCTACTGCATCTCCTCTTATAATAGACCACTGCCTCTCAGCTTCCCACTTCGCCAGATTCACTTCGCAATCTCACTTCGCATCTCCCACTTCGCATATGCCACCTCGCATCTCCCACTTCGCATATGTCACCTCGCATATCACACTTCGCATATGCCACCTCGCATATGCCACCTCGCATATCCCACTTCGCATATACCACCTCGCATCTCCCACTTCGCATATGCCACCTCGCATATCCAACTTCGTATATGCCACCTCATATATGTCACCTCATATATTCCACTTTGCATATGCCACCTCGCATATCCCACTTCGCATATGCCACCTCGTATATGCCACCTCGCATATCCCACTTCGCATATCCCACCTCGCATCTTCCACTTCGCCCAAAGTCCACTTCGCCAAATCTCACCTTGCCAAACTCCACTTCGCCAATGCCACCTTGGCAATCCCACTTCGCCAATGCCCACATTGGCGAGTTGGAATCATGCTTTGCCAGCCATCTCGCCACCTCGCACTAAAATTATTCTGCCGAGTTGGAAAATCTTCCTTGTCACTCCGCATTGAACCAACTCGCAATTGAGCTACAAGCACCCAAACTCCTTAATTATTTTTGTCACTTAAATAGACACTCAGGGGTCCATCATAACCAAAATTCAAATCAAAAAGGGATCTATAAAATTTATGGTGAATTTCTAAATTCACCCAGACTTTACTCTTCAAAAATTGTCCAAGCAGGTCTGATTAAATTAGCTATCTCTTAAACTACAATTATCCAATCTCATTGAATTTTCACAGCCATTAATATAACACATGAAGGAACATTTTTCCTGTTTACACTTTTGACTCAAATAACTTCTATCATTTCTAGAAAATAACAAACTTACTCAGAATATCTGCAGGAAAAAGAGAACCAAATAAATTCTGGTTGAGGAGCATATGTCACAGCCTAACTTTAGACTATGACGGTCCTAGGGTACGGGTAATGCCTAAGCCACTAGTACCTCAAAGAAACCATGCTTTTACTTTTACATTCATAAATTAACCTGTGATACATTTTAGATGATAACTTTTTTTTTCAAAACATCATAACAATCATGCAGAAAAACTGACTTAAGCTATCCATAAAACATATAAATTTACACTCCCAATATATCATACATCCCCTTATAACCTTCATTGATCAGTTGCAACTCAAAATGCACTTCAATATTTTCATTCACATCACATAACATATACATATCATATCAAGCTCAAATATAATATATATGTACAATATATATACATATCCACATCATATTTGATTACCATTTGACCATTTTGACATTTTACTTAAGTCAACTCAAACCTCTATACATTATATACCAAGGAACATCTATACACAGAAGTGACCTCAAATACATACATCTGATCCAAGGCTGGAGATGGTGCAACCAATGGATGACTGCCTCACTGAGGTCCTGAAATCATATAACCACTGAAAAGGGTGAGTATAACAATATACTCAGTGAGTCATTCTATATATATGAGTATGCAATAATATTTATGAAAGTCACATCTATCCATTAATGATATGTAAATAGAAATGCTGGTGATAGCATAATGAAATACATATTATGGATCATAATGCATATAATATAACAGGAGCCTGTAACATGTCATACTGTATCATATAGTAACTGTAACTTCATTTCATCACATCTCCCCCAATCAACCATAGCATAGGGAATATTATTACCCTCCCTAGCAGAGGCCATATCATATATCTGTGATCACAGCCGATGGTTTATTTCTACACCATCGAAGTAATCCTGTTATAACATATTATATGCAAATGTCTCATATAGCATAAATATATTAAAATAAGTCTCAAATAGGACTTAAATGATGATATATATTAATAATAGACCC
Source organism: Aleurites moluccanus (assembly GCA_948193065.1). Taxonomy (NCBI): domain Eukaryota; kingdom Viridiplantae; phylum Streptophyta; class Magnoliopsida; order Malpighiales; family Euphorbiaceae; genus Aleurites; species Aleurites moluccanus. The sequence continues at coordinate 727 of CANXYC011025960.1, read as the reverse complement.
AAATAAAGGGTTTGGTTCATTTTCATATTTTTGCCAGCCGGAGCCCAGTTTGCGCTGCCGCAACTGGCTCCCAAATTACGGGTCTGTTTTTATTTTTCAGGCACTTTCTAGTTTGCCTTGAAATCAATATATACATAGCAATTTTCTTTATACCAATCACAAGTACATATATATAAAAGATGATTGGGCTTGGTTTCAGGTGAAAAAGCCTTTTAGAATATATTTTATAGCCAATCAAAGTTTGTGCCAAAATTAGGTATTTCGGTGGCACCATTTTAGGTCAAATTGGCAAATTTGCCCAAATGTGGATCATTAATGGTTTTCAAGTAAGATTATCATTTCATATGCATAAATGCATGACTTATGAATGTATTATGCATTAAACATATATATAGACTCACCTCTATTAACAAATCCCAAAATTCCACTCACACAGGCCTAATGAGCCTGGGACTCCCTGTCCGCAGCTCTTGCTTGGGACGATTCTCCTATAATAACCAAATTTGTCTTATAAGACACATACTCAACATAAACCATATCAAAGCACATATTATGCCATATTAAGGCATATTCAAGCATATAAACTCATAAACACATACATTATACACAAATTACACATTAAGCACATCAAAGGCCCTATATTACCCTTTTAACACTTTTCATATCTTTTATGCATCAAATGCATTTCCATCACCACAAATCATTCACATTACACATATTCATCAAT
>CANXYC011025861.1:0-40846 GCA_948193065.1 Aleurites moluccanus | reverse complement strand
TTTTTGTATATTTTAATTTAAAATTAATATAAATTACTTTTTATTTAATTAAATAATTAATTTTTAAAAGTAATTTATTTTCTTATTTTTTGTATATTTGATTAAATAAAATTATTTTTTGCATATTTAACAAAATAAAATTATTTTATTTTAATATACAAAAAATATTTTTTAATCAAATATACAAAAAATAAGAAAATAAATTAAATAATTATTTTAATTAAATAAAAATAATATTATTTATTTTGATTTTAAATTAAAAAATATATAAAATAAATAAATATAATATAATATATGAATATTATAAATAAAATTATTTATATATATTTTTTAATATTCTAATTTTAATTAAATAAAGTAAGAAAATATATATATATATAAAAGACGATATTTAAATATGAAGATATTAAAAAAAAAGTGTAATTAATTTTTATATTTTAATTTTATAAATAAATTTAATTATTACTTTTTTCTATTAAATTTTAGTGAAATAACTAAAAGTATCTTTTTTATATATATATATATATATATAAATAAAGAAAAAAATATCTATTTTAATTTTAATTGAATAAAAAATATTTTTTAATTAAATATATAAAAATAATTTCAAAAAATATAAAATTAAAAAATAAATTAAATAATTAAAAAATAATTTTATTTATTTTAATTTTAAAAAAGTAAATAATTAAATAAAAATTATTTATTTTAATTTAATAAAAAGTAATTTTAAATTAAAAATAATATTTATTTTAATTTTAATTAAATAAAATAATTAATTTTTTTATTTTTTATAAATTTAATTTAAAAAATATTTTTTTAAAAATAAATAAAATTTTAAGAATTAAATTATAATTTATTAATTATTTTTTAATTTATATAAAATTAAAATTATACATTAAAAAAAATATTAAGAGTCAATAAATAATTTTTATAGGATTAAAATTATATCTTATCAAATTTTATATATTAGTTATTATTTTGACAGATGGGATCTGTCTATAAAGACTCTTTCTGTTGAGCTTTCAAGACCAAAATCTACTCTGTCTCTCACATGCAAAGAGAAACAAGGTTATGGAGCTTGGTTTAAGCTTAGGAGAAGCTTCAAAGCCCTGTGGGTTCGTAGAAAAAGCTAGAGATGTCTCCAACAAAACCAGATTAGGGTTTTGCATGGGCTTATCGATCGGTTCAAATCCAAGAAATGAACCACAAGAAGATCAAGATCAACAACAAGAACAAAAACAAGATAATAAAGAAAATGAACATAGCAACAATAACAGTACAGAATCCATAGATCCACCTTTAATCCAACTTGATCTTTTACCAAATACGCCTGTCGTTCCTCGCAACAACCACCACCACCATGCTCTTCCTTGGCTCTCCTCCTCCAACGGTAACTTTTAATTGTTTTACCGATTACTTCTACTACTAGTGATATCTAATATCCCCAGAAAGAAATTTGTTTCCCCTGTTTATGTTCTTTTAATAATTATTATCTTGTTGATGAACCAAACTTTTAACAATCTCTTATATTTTATCCATATTAATGTTCTTTTTTTGGTTCTTTACAGGAAATTGTGAGGTGGTTTCTTCAGGGAACATGGGAAGAGGAGGTTTATTAGATGTGAATAGAGTTCCAGTTGTTGATCAGGAGGCAGAGGATGGGGCGGCTCTGTCTTCTTCGCCACCAAACAGTGCAGCCTCATCTTTTCAAATGGATTTTTGCATATACAGTAACGGTGGAAATCATGAAATTGAGAGAGCTTCTTCAAGAGCTAGCGATGAAGATGAGAATGGTAGTACTAGAAAGAAACTCAGACTCTCCAAAGAACAATCTGCTTATCTTGAAGAAAGCTTTAAAGAACACAATACTCTCAATCCTGTAAGTTTTCTTGATTCTTGAATCTTGATTAATTTTCGTTGTTCTTGAATCCTGATCACATAGATGTTTAATAATGGTGTAGAAACAAAAGCTTGCACTTGCAAAACAGCTGAATCTCCGTCCACGCCAAGTAGAAGTTTGGTTTCAAAACAGAAGAGCAAGGTTAATATCTTTCTTTAATTGCTTGCTTTTTAATTATATTTCAAAAGCCAAATCTTGAGAATTAATTAATCTGAAATTGAATTGATTAAAAGTGATAGTTAATATATAATTAATTAGTTATTAAAATTGTATTAATTGGTATGTGATTAATTCTATAGGACCAAATTGAAGCAAACGGAGGTAGATTGCGAGTACTTGAAGAGATGTTGCGAGACACTGACAGAAGAAAATAGAAGACTACATAAAGAACTTCAAGAATTGAGAGCCTTGAAGACTTCTAATCCATTCTACATGCAATTACCTGCCACCACTCTGACCATGTGCCCTTCTTGTGAGAGAGTTGCCACCACCACCACCACCTCCGCCGCCGCCGCCGCCACCACCACCTCCACCACCACCACTACCACCACTACTCCAGCTACCACCAAAAATATTAATAATAACAGCAATACTACTTTTACTGAACCTACATCTAAAACTAGGCCAAGGTTCTATCCATTTTCTCACAGTACCCATCAGCCCACAACTTCTTGAAATTATTATAACTCAGTAGACCGGCCAACAGGAGGTTCTTGTATTGAATATGATTTGTACATGTACAAAAAGAGTTTTTGAGAGAATCTTGATAGGTTAATTAATTATTTTCTTTGTTCATTGATGGGGTTGGTTGATTAATTTAATCTTTTCACTTTACTTGGTTAATATCATGTTTTTGGAGGAGGTTTTGATAATTTTTCTCAGATTTTGTTATCATATTTTGGACTATATATCATAGAATTAATTACTAGAATGAATATATTTAATTTTTTTTCTTAATAGAAATTTAATTAAATTAAGTTAGTACTAATTAGTATAAAAATGAAGAATTGGGAATTGGGAAACTGTATTTTTTCGAGTTAGTGAATGATATTTAATGACTTCATTTATAGGTGTGTAATTAATGAAATTAATTGATCGATTAATAAAAAGGTTTGGTGAGGGATTAATTGATTATTGGGAGTGTGGATTAAGGGTTGCTTTAAGAAAGGGTAGATTTTATGTCTGCTACTTTTGATGATTACATTCAACGCCAACATTGATTAAATATAATTTGCAGGGTAGGGTCCTTAGCTTAAGCAGTGGCAGATAATGGTGATAGGACAGTACAGGGAAGTCATATTGATGAATATGTCCCTTAAAGTGGGGTACCCTTTTTAGGTTTTGGGCAGTCCCAATTATGAGTACACACGAGGGAAGTACATTTCCTCATTATTTTTTTGGTTTCATGGCACGTGACTTCTCACGAGATGTGAATGTTTCTTCTGCCTAGGACTCTCTTCTATCTGCCCTTATTTATTTCTTCACCAACACAACCTGCCTTTTTTTTTTTTTCTCATTTATTTTTTTATTTATATTAAATTAAAATAACCTTAATTTTTCATTTTTAAGAACATAGTGTGAAACTTATCATATTTAACTCACAGTTGATTAGTATCAGAATTCTATTACTATCAGGTATTAAATATCGTAATTAGTGGATTATTTATAGTATTTATATATAAAAGAAATTGATAGCATGATATAATCCATCAATTTATTGGAAATAATAAGGTAGAAAATTGAAATTCACAAGATAACTTTTTAAAAGAGTGGTTAAGTTCGAATCTGAGTAATTAAATAAATTAATCAAAATTTGAATTTTTACCGAAAATTGATGATTTAAATGCTCATGAATATAATTAATACTTTCTTAATTAGATCTTTTAATTTTAAAATTAAAATATAATTAATACTTTCTTAATTTATGTGAACTACCTTCAACCTTAAATAAATAAATAAAAAAAGGTAGGAAGTAATAAATAAAAGAACGTAAATCAAGGTTTAATTAATAACTAAACTACTACGAATAAAAAATAAATGGTTTTCTGCCTTTTTTTTTAATAAAATTATCACCTTTTCAATTCAATCTTTAAATGAGATTTTTATTTCTAATTACTCTCTTCGGTGTTTTTATCCATTATATGTAGTTTAATTACAAAAAAAAAAAAAATTATATATGTGATTTAAAGTAATTACATAAAGATTAAGAAAATAATTAAATAATTTTAGTTAACAAATAATTAAGTTATTATAACATTTAAATTTAATTATATAAAAATAAATAAATAACAGGAAGTGGCATGGATTGGATTTTTTTTTTTTTTGCTTTCTATTGGACATTCCAATTTCTAAGTGGAAAAATTGGTTATTACAGGATATGAACGCATGCAAAATGGTTGCATGCCTCTTGCCAATAATTTCAATAATAATTACATCAATTTTGTAGCTTTTCACACACATAAACAACATGTCCATTTTCCTTAACTCCAAAGCTATGTCCAAAATAATGACTTTCATTTCTTTCTACCCAACAAAATAATATCATAACATTATATGTGAGGCTTAGAAATCGCTTATATTAAATATAAAATTTGATTTAAAATTTTATATGTAAAAAATCTTATGATATATAATTGTTAATTTATTACAAAATTAAGAAAAAAAAAATAATTAGGCTAGAAAATTAATATAGAGAAACAATAAAAAAGAAAAAAAATACAACACACATAATACAACAGAACAAAATATATACATGTTAAATAATAGTTTCTATAATTAAAAATAAATGTGATTAACAAAAAGATTATAATTTAAATAAATAATAATAATATGTAACCGACCATGGACCCACATTAAAATCCTTATTGGGAATTATATGAGGTAAAAGGGCACATGTCCTAATCACTTAAATAGAAAGTTCAACTACATTATTATATGTCATCCAATGATTTGTGCTACGTTTTGTGTCTATCTCACTAATGATTTCATAAGCATCCATTAAAGAAAGTAAATAAATAAATTATTAATTTATTTTCCATGGAAACATCCATGATGTATCTTAAGAGATGTTTCTTGTCAAATTAACCCTTTTTTTTATGACTTTTGAAACATTTTCAAAGATTGTGATAGACCTATAATAGAGTGGTTTATCTTGTTTATATGGTGGAGGATATTTCCTAGGTAAAATTATAGCCATTATTAAAGTGGAGGATAATTAATATTTATATATAAATTCAACCACTATTTCAAAGATTGTGAATTGATGGGTTGATGAGGAAAAAACATTAGTAATTGAACTTCCTTTTGTGTATGTTGTGGGGATAACATTTGATGATCAAAAATGACTTGGTCTTTGTGGGGTTTGTTCCCCTCTATGGTCCTCCTCATTGGTGCCCTAATTATATTAATTATTCTCCGTGTGAATAAGCGCTTTGATGTGTCACACATGCAAAAGAAAGCTATTAAATGTGAACCAAGTTTAATTTAATTTTTTTAAAATATTATATTAAAAAAAATTATTAGATAAAACGTAAATATATTTCTCATATTCATATAAAAATAAATTTATATAAATATATTTTTACTTTAATAATATTTTATGTGAGTAAAAGAAATATAATTTCATCTTAACTCAAATTTTTATCAATTACTATGATAAAAGTTTTATTAATATAACATAATAGTAATATTCTTTCAAATAATACATGTATTTCAATTAATTTAATCTTAATATTTGAATTCTTAAATACTATTAATAGAATTTATAATTACTATATCAAACTTATTAAATGTCAATTAATATTTATTTTTTAATCATTGAACCAACCATAACATTTAATAAATAACCCTTAATTATAAAATATTGATCAATAACTATATATTATATAAATACACCCTAAGTGAATCAAAATAGAATAAGGGAAAAAAAAAAAAAAAGGAGAAACCATAAAGAACTTGTGCTTAATTGAGAGATTTTATTTTCTACTCTACCAAACAAATATAAGTAATTAAACATGATTTCAATCTCAAGCACTTTATTATTACTTTTATGCTTTATATTTCTCTCTCTTTCCATGTCCATTATAACTTTTTATTTTTTATTTTTTTTCTTTCCATTCTTATCTAATCACCACTACTATTTCAAAGAAAGTAAAAACCTTTATTATTATATTATGCCTTTGGTTTTAGATAGGGTTAAGGTTGCAAGAATTGATTCTTCAGTCTTGACATTAATTATCATGATGTTAGATTAATTGTCACCACTTGTATTTAAAGTTCAATAATTCGTTACTAGTCAATTTGGGATGACTCATCTAATATTTTATACTTAATTATATCATAATTAAAGTTTTGAACTCATTATTCATTTTAAATTTAATAAAATAAATTTTAATAACATTAATTTTTCTTCTCATAATAAAAGTAATGCTAGCTTCTTCTTTATTATTATTATTATTATCATGAGAAATTTGATAACCTTTTAATTACTATAATCTATTTCATTAGTCATAATAATTAATACTCCACCATTTCAAAATAAATATTCTAATTATAAAACACATAAATATTAATTTTTTTAATATTTACTCTCTCTTAATTAAATATAATTATTTCTTTTATTATTTTAACATCTCTCCTAATTAAATATAATTATCTATTTATTTTTCAAAAAATAATAAATATTTTTATTTTGCAAGTTTATATTAATTATATAAAACTAAATATATAAAGATATTATTAAAATATTAAGATAAAATATAATTTAAATTAAGAAATAAGATAATTAAATTAAAATATATCAAAAATAAAATTAAAATATCTATTTTAAAACGGAGAAAAAAAATAAAATGGAGTTAATTCCACGTATTTTTTTTATAAGTTTTTTATGTTATGTGACTAATACTTGATATCAAAATCTTTTAATTTTGAATATAATTTTAGTATTAAACTAAAATGTGTAATTCTAGAATCTCAATTTTAAGCTTGATAGTTAATTAAAATCTTATTAACCACATGAAAAAAAAATTCACAAAGTAAAAATGAATATTGCAGATGTTGACTGAATTCTAAATATATATAAAGGAAAAAAAGGCCATCGATAATCATTTATCTAATCTTGAATTTATTAGGTAATTAAATTATAAAAAAATTAAAGGAGGAAATGTAATACACGTGTCAACGACCCACTTGAGAATGGTGCCATGTACCATACGCAAAATTGCAATTTCATACGAAATGTGAAAGGTAATTAATATCATTAAGCCACAAATTAAAGGCTTTATTTATTTAGAGTTTTGACTCTGCCCTAACCTTTCAAACCTCATTCTTATCCGTCCAACCCCTAAAAAAAATTAAAAATCATATTAAAAAAATGATTTAATGTAAGAATTTGGATTATAAGAGAAAAATAAAATAAGAGAAGATTAATAAGGGGTAGTTAGGTGGCGTCAATTTAAGCATGATTAATATTATAATTGAATAATTAATTATTGATGATTGATGATTAAAAGATTGAAGAAATGTTGAAATAGGAATTATGGTGGTGTGGTGCATGACATTAGCTTTGCCAAAATCACATTACTGACTTTCTACCAACTTCGGTTCCCATTGCTTGTACCCATCACCACTTCCCTTCCCATTTTCTTTTTTAATTATTATTTGAAAAGAAATTAAAAAAAATAAAATCAATAGTCAAATAATTTACAGTTTGGTGTTGGCTAGTTCTATGTTGAGAAGACCTAGTTTTAAGAAAATTCTATTCTATGAACTGTTTGGTGTTGAAAATTATACTCCATGTGGTCATACCTAGCCATTATAATGGGGTTTATTTATTAGTATTATTATTATTATTATTTAAATGGGTATCAATCAAAATAATGAATTAAAAATACTAATTATAAAATAAATTTTATATGTTATGATCATTAAAAAAAATAAAAATTAACAAGTTAATTTTTTTTTTAAAATTTTCAACAATATCTAGGTTTTCATGGTTAGATGAGAATGGGGAAAATGTATTTTCTTTTGTTGATTCAACATTTCAGTAGAACAAGTTTGACAATAATTATAATAGTAAAATAAATAGAGTGGACATTGACTTGAATTTTTATGTTGAGTTGAATCGGTGTTGATTTGTCTTTCTCATAACCATCTTGATTTGCCAAAACTAATTATCATTAGCCAACAGTTAGAAGTAGTTAAAGATACGATTAAATTTAAATTATTTTCTCTAATGAGATTTGTGGTTTACAACTCCTTTTCTCTTAATTTATAATTCTCCAGCTCCATTTAAAATTTTATTTTGATATTCGATAACTTCAATTTTATTTATTTTTTTTTTCTTTTCTCAATTTTAAACATTTTAAAATTACAAAATTTCACTCTTGATAAACGGAATATTCATAAAAGTTAAAAACTCGTCAAAAAATTATCTAACACAAATGTAACAAATTTTAACAAGTTTAGATAAAAGTGGTGTAATTTTTCCTTGTCCTTATAAATGGATAAAGATGGACTTCAAGTGAAGGGCCATCATCTTAGAAAATGCTCTCACAAGTTCAAAGAAAAAAAAAATAGATCTTTTATATGATAATTATCATCATATCCACTATTTTTTATTTATATTAATATAAAACAAGTAATCTTTAAGTTTTGATTCAATGAAATTCAATAGCTTTTTTTTAATTAAAACTCACTCCAGTAGATGGATTGAAAATACAATGATTCACTAACCAACCAACCAATTGAAAAGCAGAAAAATTTTCATTTATTTCTAGCAATTGAAAAAAAGGGTCAAGGAAATGAATAGCACAAATGCACAATCCATTATCCACAATTGATACCTTGAGTCGTTGAAACTTGACAAATGTCATCCTATCCAGGCAACGTTTTATGGCAAACGAAATTCAACCACCCAATACATTTTATGGCAACAAAACAATATTTAATCAGGCAACGTTGAAATATCATCCTATCCAGGCAGAAACCATTGCATTTCTGATTCATGCTTTTCTATTCCAGCCCCATGATGCAAGAAAAAAAAACCTTAATAAATTCTTTTTCATGAAAAAACCTTAATAAATTCTTTTTCATGCTGGACAATGTTAGATCATCACAAAGTTGCTTCAGAAACAGATCGATTGAACTTGTTGTACCCTATTGCCTCCAACTGTGATTTCGATCTTTCAACTCAGTGTCCATCATGGAGCGTTTTACTTGTCCATCACCGATTCTATATGAAGAAGGTGTGCAAATATCAAGATAGTCTCATCTCATCACTGTGAGGTCAGTTTTCAGCAGCAGTTTCATTTCTGAACTGTTCTATCTGCGGTGGAAGGAGAAGAGCTAATCTGGTCTTGTATCTTGCAATTCGCTTCAACCGTCCTTCCCTTAACCTACAAAGAAAACATAAAACATTGCTTAATTCAGATTGCAAGTAAAAGCACTAGTAGGCTAAAACCCTTCTTCCATTCAAACATCAGGAAATCCTCAGCAACATTCAAGTCATAAGCAATTTAGTCCTCCTAAATTAATAATGCCTACCATTCAGCTGATCAAATCATAATAGAACTTGAGATACCGAAAACCAAACACTTCAGCGTCAGTAGTTTCAAGATAAATTACAAATACACCGAGTGAATAATAGAAACTTACCGTGTCCGAACCTTTTTAGCACGCTTAATATGTCTCTTTAAGAGATCTTGTGCTGATAAATGATCTACAGATTCTTCATCCTGAAAGCATGAATAGGCAAAAGAAGGACAGTAAATAAAAAATTTTACTGCAAAAGATGATGCAAGAAGACATCAGAATAATCTAAGGTGGCAAACCGTACCAAGCCACACATTTTATGGACTATCAATATAATAGACTAATAATATCCCACAAGAGAACCAACTTAATACCATGCAAATAGTACATAAAACAGCACAAGAGAACTTGATAAGAAGAACTATAATTATAAATATGACAATAAACTCATAATTCAATAGTGAAGAAAAATAATCAAGTACTACCAACCTCCTCATCTTCTTCTCTTTCTTCTTCACCTTCCTTCTTTGGTGAATGAGTGCCTACGACAGGCATAGGCAAAGGTCTTGGGAGAGACTTTACAACATCCCCATACTGTGGCTGCCCCAATACATGAAATATCAAAGAATATGGGATAATAAGCAATGTGGGTAGGATTTATCCAGTTTCAGCTAATGCAATACCAATATAAAGCATATATAAAAGTTTAAAAAAAGTTTGTCTGCATAATATACAGCTCGAATGGTTACCTTCACTAACAAGAAGGCAATGATAGGTAATGCCCCAGAAAGGTAATTTTATGACCCTAGCACTTGGCTAGCACACATCAATACAAATATAACCTTAAGTTTTTTGTGACCATCAACTGAACCAACTTTCCGATGCTCAAGCAAAAGTGAACCCTACTAGAGCAGAGTTGTTTCTCTTGTTGCTGTCAACATCATCCAAGTGAATCTATACAAATAAGGACTTGCAAGCCACAACTGAGTGGGATAACAGGTCTGAGGATCCAAATACTTTCAACATGGACATTCTCAATAAACACCTAAAATATATGACTATTTCAGCAGCATTTTCTCTATTGCAATAAGTGCATGAAATGTTTATAAATGTATTATTACAATCAGCAGACTTAAAATCAGAAGCAAAGGCAATTCCATCCAAACATGACTCAAACCTGGCTTTCTTCTGGAAATCCATTTCTCAGCCATGATCGACAAAGTGAATAGAGAGAAGAATCATCTGATATTTTTACCTGCAAATGTAAAAAAATGTAACTAATATTATTCATCAAATGTCATAATTCTGTGATTCTGTGTCCTACAGCATATTCCTAAGCAGAATTCTCCACCAGAAACTGAAGGCAATAATAATGTGATACTAACACATCCTTGACGGTTGCAACATGAAAAATGAAGTCAGATTCATATTAAACACTACAGATTTTCCAACCAAAGTTAAATATCCTTTTTTTTTACAAATTGGGAAATATGAAATTTAGAACTCAAACACCTACTTGTTTAATCAATTGACACATGGAAGGCCCCCATATTTATTTATTAATAATAATGGAGAAGGAACACCATGCAGAAGAAAGCTCTCCTCCCAGGCAGAAATGATAAAATAATAACAAAAAACATGTCTAAATTAAAAGAAAAGCTCTCTAATATCTCTGCATAACCACTAAAGAAACTCCCCTAATCAAGGAGAAAAAAGAAGGGAAAATAAAAGGAAGAGGAAGAACAACGTCGCAAAGAACCAAGAACACTAACTTTTCCCATAGTAATCACAAAGGAATGTCTGTTAAAAATTCTTGCATAACAATTAAGGTTTTAGATTAAATAGTAAGAACCTAAGACGCAGTGATTTGTCTCAAAACAAAGCTCTATCAGAAGCATACAGGAAATTTATCCATTTGACATCCCTTTTCTGACTTCTATGTTCTTAGAATGCCATATTGTCCAACAATTTTCCACCTTCTTATGTCTGGCATTCTTCCTGCTACGATAAAACTCTTAGATGCTCATGGAATGTTGAATCTTTAATCTTTCTGTGTCCACAATACATACCCAACAAATTATATGAAATTAAGTGCAGAATTGTCGAAATACTTCCATAAAGCACAAAGCCACTTGTAGTTTGCATTACATGAGACATGTATCTTTATCATACAATGGGATAGGTGTAACATTCCACCAAGAGCATGTCCACTTTAACTTGCTAGTCACCTACTATAGCTAAACTCGTGTTATGGAAATCTGTGAACCATTAATCTTGCCAAGTGTATACTACATATCAATAAAATGCAAAAATTAGGTTATTTCTGTCCATTATGCATTTTTAAGCATATGTATCATTTCTAATCCTAAATAGTAACCTGAATTGTGTGTCACTATTATCTATAAATTGCTCCCACTCTATGAAAACATAAGGATAACACTCAGGTAAATGAGTTTTCATAGAGTTTATCCCTACTGTTACAATAATTATTTATAATAAATTTATATAGAAGTTCCCAAAAAGGAAGGAGAAGGAGGAAGGTGGCTCATACTTTTCGATCCCAAATCAAAGCAACCGCATCATCTCTGCCTCTTTCCCTGTACAAGCACATCAAGAGAACCAGAAACATCATCAAATGCCCAAATGTACTTCTAGTGGGGGAGGGTGTTTAAAAACAACAAAAAAAATAATAGGATGATATAACTATGCCCAAAGTTACCTCAAATTTTTATAGCCATTAGAATCAGAAACTGGTGATGGAGCTGAAGCAGCCTAAAGAAAGAGATAAGAAAAGAAATAAGGACACAACCAGCAGAAGCAGCATGTAGGTAAACAACTATTAAGTTGCAAGCAAGACGTCAAATGCAACAATCTTACACTGTTAAGTTTCCAGCATACAAAGTTATGAACCAAGATGTGTCGCTCAGTATCATTCATTGAAATGCATCAAGTATGACAGAACAAGGAACATGCACAACAAGTTTTGACTACTAGCACAATATTGAACTAAAATTATTCAGCCAGTAGAATTAATGTAAGCCAAACTTGTGCTTAAACAGGTAGGTAGAGCAAAAACCATAGGTTGTAATGAAATAATGTTGGAAAAAGAACAACATCTTCTTCAAAACCATATGACAGATTCATAGTAACCTAACAAATACTGCAGCCCAATCCTGTAGAGAGTCAGTTTTAATATCCTTGGTTGTGGTTTGAACAGAAGCAAGATTAAATATAATAGCTGCAAAAGCTATGTGAGTTGGAATTAACCCATGACATGCCAGTAGTGCTTCTACTCTGTGTTGAAGTTGGGTACAAATATAGAATATGGGTAAGGGTGGCACCCTGCTAGATAATTATTTCAGAAGGAATTTCCATTTAACAGCCTCACCAAGAAAATAAAAATCTAAGACAGGCTAGATAACAATATTTCATCAATTATCACACATCTTACAAAAGAACCAATATAAGCCTTTTGTTTTCCCTTGATTCCCTTAGATACATAGATGATACAGCAGTTATACCATTTCCATTCATCCTTAAATACCACAAGAATCACTTGAAAATGTTAGTGTTTAATAAGCAATTTCATCATTCTTTACCACTATGTTAATCCTCAAAAACCATTCAATTGCAAAAAAACGATTGATTTTGAATATGATTATCTTGCAAAGACAAATCTTGATTCTGCCTATTAAAGGGCAAACGCCCTCACTCATATTCCACATGTACTTGAGTTGAATCTTAATTTTAAAATTTCTCAATCAGAACTCCTTTAGATTATTGAAGAATTGAAAATTATAAAAACTCAAAACACTATTCCAAGCACTAAATAAGCTTATTTCGAAAATTCAAACTGCACACTATTTAGATTTGCAAAAGATAAAAACCACCCATCATCAAACTATCCAAAAATGATGAATAAACTACAATTAACACTCCAAAAATCTATGATAACAAAAAAAAAGAAAAAAAGAAAAAAAAAACATGCTACCACATAAAAAAAACTAACTAAATAAAAGCCCTCAAAACAGCTTCTCTTAAAGGGAAAGAAAACCAAACAAAAAACAAAAAAGAGCAAACCTTGACTTGCCCAGTAACCGGAATCCCCTTAATCGGAGCCAAACCAGCGCCACCAGCAGCACCTACATAATGTTGTTGCTGCTGAGTTTGCAAGTGAGTTGGATGCTGTCTAATCATGTGCACTGGATGATGATACGCAGGAAGAGGATGAGGCGCTAATCCAGAATCCAAATGAGGATGAGAGCGTGGAGAACCAGACCCAATTGCAGGTCTATAAGCCAGTCCAACCGCACGTGGATGGTACGCAGCAGGGGAAAGGTTTGGGTTATTAGCCACCGTAACGGTTTGATCTGGAGGACGGACAGGCTTGGGGATGAAGCCACGGCCAGAGGAAGCGACTGGGTAGAGGATCCCTTGTTGTTGTTGTTGCTGAGCCGATGAATTTGGGTTTGGATTTTGGGGTCTAATGGGAATGTTTTGGGATGTGTAGAAGTGGTAAAGTGAGAATGGAGAAGGGTGGGGAGTTTGGGGTCTTGATGGGGATTTAGCAGAGGTGGCAGCGGCGGGAAAGGAGCGAGTGGCGGTGGAGGTAGCGGTGGCGGTGGCCGTGGAATTTAGAATATTAGAAGTGGAGGCCATGGTCAGTGGTGGCGGGGAATTTGGAGGGTTTTTGTGAGTTTGTTTTAAAATTGGAATTTACAAATAGTTTTGGAGAGTTTGAATTTCACAGATACCAAAAACAAAACACGTGTCTACTTTTTTTTTAAAATTAAATTCATAAATATTTTTTTATTCTTTTATAATACTCCAAACTATGATTTATTACAAATAATTAAATTTATCTTCTTCTTGCTATGGCTTATTTATTGGGTATGTGCGCATAAGGGCCAGTCTTTCTTGAGACTCGGTTGGTCTAAAAATGGTAGTATCAGCATTTTGTAACTTCATCTGTCCTGATTTTCAAATTCAAATAATGGGCATCGAAATTTTAATTCTTTTGATGAGTTGAAGGTGTTAACATTATATTGTTTCAGATTTTCTTTTGCTTCATTCTTGATAAAAATAGACTTACAGACACAGACACCCGCCCATGTCCACATGCAAATAAAACATTCTGCAAACTATATAATAGCATCCTTCCACTGGATAATAAAACATGCAGTGCAGAGTCATAAGAAACTCTAACCATTACAGTACTGAAAACCTGACAACATTTTGTTGTATCAGTTGCCAGGAAATGAACCTTCTGCACGCTTTCTCCAAAGCATCATTCTTTTTTCTCAACAGAATAAAATATTATCAAGAAAGTGAAAGCAAGGAATTAATATATGTGAACAGGAACAAAGTGATCATCTTTATTCTTACTTTTTTTTCCCTTTTTTATAACTTCAAGCTATAATCATAATTTAAAATTAAATCCCATTTCCTTGTAAACACCTAAACTATGCTAAGTTGATTACTAATTTTTTCTTTTTTTTTTCTCTGTGGGAAGATTTAAAGTTAAAAATTTTAGATCCAAATATAATGAATTATCAAATTATCAAATAAAACAGTATAAATTTAAACAATTTAAAATTTTGAAATTAATTAAATACTAATAAACCTCAAAATTAACTATAATTAATTGAATTATAAATCAAATTAATTAGGAGGCAAGAAATTACGAGTTGTATATATAATATGTGGATTTTATTATGCATGTATAAACTATACATTTATTATATTATATGCTAACTCTAACCTAATTAGTTGATATCAACTAATTAGATTTCATTGACATTTTTTTGTTCTTTAGAATTTTTAAAGTTAATTAGGCTCTAATTAAAATTAAAATTCAAAATTTCAAAATAATACAAAAGGTTTTAATAACAATAAATTAAAACTAGTGATTTTAGTTACTCTTTCACTAATGACTCTGATTTTATTATTTAATTTAATGTATTTAAATTTATATCATTAGTCATCTTATTTTGTTTACATATAGCCTTACTTATTTTGTTTTAATTATGTAATATCAAACTTAATCAAATTAGTATCAAAAGTCAATAAATTTATATATTATTTTTGTTTGCTTAATTTTGGTCACATAGCAAAATTGGTGGAAATACGCTGAGGGATATTGTTGGGTGGGCTTCAGGCAATGTGGAGTGTCCCAAAATTAAGCCCACCCCTTTGCTCCTTTACAGGTGAGGGAAAGACTAAAGAGACAATAGCAATGGATACAACTTAGTAACCACGTTCGGCTATTTGGGTCTTCATCCATTTTGTTGGGTTTATATTGGTCCATATAATGTCTTTTATTGGGTTCTAACTGGGCCTAGCAGGTTCCTTTGGGTTTAAATTGGGCCAAATTGGGCCTGCGATGTGTTATAAATTGGGCTAATTATGTTTATTATTGGGCTCAAATGGGCCAGAAAAACGTAGACTATTTAATGCCACATAAGCAGCTGTGTGTCGTCATTTATTTTGTGACGTCAGCAAATTGCCACGTCAACACGTCATCAAAGTTCCCCACGTCATTGCACTGTCATGTTCATTTATGCCACATCACTCCTGCCAAATAAGTACATCCGATGTGGACACTTCATTTAAAATCTACTGGGCTTTGGCCCAAAGATCCTATTATAAAATGCATCTAGGTCTAGTCAGTTTTGCTAGGTTTGGGCTGCGATATCATATATTCGTTTTAAGGCCCATATTCATCTAACTACTTGGGCCTTGGGCCCATTTATCATTTGATGATTTCTGCAATTTTTCTTGAAGTACAGAGATTTTACTTAATGTCGTTTTTATCTATCGTTTCAGTCAACGAACATTTGCTTATATCGGTCTATCAAACTATCACTGCTGAATGGAGTAATGGGTATTTTTCTTCGATCAAGATTCGTTTATTGACATCGCCAGAAGAGAGATTAATATCTTTCCCTTCTATTTTCGAGTTACTGTCTCAGTTTACACAAATTCGGGATCAACAGATAATGATCTTCGTTGATGGGGTTCCTTTTTCTAGCGATTCCTCTCAGGTGCTTGCTCACTATATCTTGTTTGGTTTCTTGGTTTTTAACTCTTTTTGAGCATTGTTTCAAATATCCATTTGCCTGAACCAAGTATAAATATCCCTATAATAGTTTTTGGGGGCAAAGCACTCTGCTTGGTGTCGGTTGCTGAGTAAATGTAGGAAGAAAGAAAATATTGATACTACTTCTCCTTCAGCTCAATCAATTATCTAATTAAATTGCATTTTGTTTGTTTGTTTGTTGAGAAAAAAGGGGAAAAGAGTAGAGAATTAACCTCTAAAACTAGTTGAACTACGAGTATTTTACTTGAAAATAGCTAAAAATTGACTGCAAAATGCTAATTTTTTTGATTGAAAATAGGTTATCAGTGTTTTCTATTCCAAGTTTATGAATATCGATGGTAGTTGTCATCATTTTACCTTTTATCACCAAAAAGTTTTAACGACCCAGATATTGAATCATCACCAACAATAATCATAAGGGTAGTAAAGTAGACCTTACTTGTAGCTGTGGCTCCATTGCTGCTCTTTCTGAATAGTGATCAATTTTGTAATCACTGTATATTGGAAATTACGTTTTTTGTTTATATATGTATGGTTGCTTTTATGTAGATTATAAAATATGGCAATAATTGCTATTAACAAGAGGAAGCTGCCTTGAAATCTTTGCATTTTATCAATTCTGTTACTTGCATCTCAGTCACCTTGTTGTGCTTCATGCCTTGTTCTATGAGTAGATTTTTGTGTCTTAATAGTTTCTGTTAAACAACAAAATAATCTTCTTCCAATTACTTTCCCGAATTCTTTTCTGGTTTTCATTTGCCCCATTGTGTTTCCAATAGCCAACAAACTTGAAACTTGTATTTGTGATTAGGGGAGTGATACCTTAGCGGCTTTGATGGAACACCCTGTACTGGTGTCTGCTTCACATGCATTGAAGGCAATGCAGGAGAGGAAGTTCTCAATCTCTGAGCCAGATTCGCAAAGATCAACACAGAGTCGATGTGTTTACATCTTCCAAAGAGAATATGCAACTGTCAGCCCTGCACTTGTCGACGTATGCTCTTTTTCCTGGATTATTCATTTCTTTATGAAAATATGTATGGAAGCCCTGACCTTTGAGGTTTTAGCTAGAAGGATAATGTATCTAGGTCATCCTTTGCTATTTTTCCTATTTTATCTTGGGGTGCCACTGCAGCTTTAGCTTGTTTTGTGTTACATTTTAGATTTGGTCATTGTTAAAGTACAATTTGTTTCAGCCAATTATAAAATCAAAAGCAAATATCATATTGCCAATTCCTTTAGGGTCCATTCGGATAGTTAGTCATTTGAAATGATTGAGTACTTTGAATTTGACACAATGCCTTTTTTTTATGGTTTTACACTTAAAACTCAAATTCAAATTTATAAACATTTCAAATGACCATACATCCAAAGGGATCCTTTGAGTTTAGACACTTGGATTTTATACCTCCTCATTTTCATATTTGTAAATTAATTTGATCTCCTTAGTGCTTGATGGCATGTAATATTATACCTAGAAGTTGTGTGAATTCAGCACAAGTAGTGATAATTTGTCATTAAGTTTAATACTTGTCCTTTGATATTTATATGTCCAAACCTGCATAGTAATTGTTCTAATGATATATTCGCTTCAGTTTCTTATTCTTGTTTCTTTGCCTTGCATGTATAGTTTGTTGGCACTGATGAGGCGACAACTTGTGTGGGCCTTGTCATTCGGAACCAGAAAAATGGAATGTAAGAAATCAGTTTCATTAGAATAGGGAATGATCAGGAATTTGAAAATCCATCTTATAAGTTGTAATATTTCTGTTGATGCCTGTCTGATTCTGTTGTTCACCATGCAGGACATCTGTTGCCCATATGGATTCTCCAAAAATTGTTGATATTGGCCTGAACCAGATGTTGTCACTTGTTGTTGATCAAAATTTTGATGTTGACTTGGATGTATTCTTCTATGTGCATTTCCACTAAAATATTGCTGAATTATTGATGATTTATCTTTAAATTGAGTTCCAAGTATTTTGCATGGATTGAGCCTTAGTATAATTGTAAAATGCAGGTGCATTTAATTGGTGGCTTTGAAGACGTTCCACTTAAAGTCCGGTCTAAGAATCCTTAATTTTTTTTTCTGATATTCCAGTGACATTGTTACATCTTCAGAGGCAGAGTGATTAAAGCTAATATTTTATTTTATTGCAGCATGCTAATGGCACCATTTCGTCTGAAAGCCATGCAAAATTGGATGGTTATTCTTTTCCATTGTGCACCAAAATAATTGAAACTTTGGGGAAGAAACGAGAAAAGTTCCACATTCAGACTCTCTTTGTTCTCGGCAATAACACCACGAGGGATTCTCAAGGGAATGCGTGTCCTATCTTCAATGGTTTCCTGGTTAGCTTCAAGCATTGATTCCTTCTTTTATTTATTGTTTTCTGAAATAAATAAATAATTATCATGGTTGTTGACATTTGATTAAACACTATGGAAGCCTCCTTTCTGTCTTGAAAGGTACAATATTCATGGAGTATCAATTCTGTTGTCATGAGAATTGAGGAGAATGTGATTTTTTTTAAAATATCAATATTTCTTAGATATGTCCATCCTTTTTGCTCATCTAGCCTTAGTTTATATACAAGCCATGACAGAGATTGTAAATTTATGGTTAGAGCATGGTGATATAGGGGCCAGGTTATATGCAGAAATACATGCTTCTGAATTCTAAGCAAACAATAATGAACTACACAAAAAGAGTGGCCAAAAGACCAAAATTATACGAGAGAATGTTGTAATGAAGTCTATTAAAACCTAAACTGCACTAAATCATAAAAAAGTATTCAATAATTTGTTAGTGTCAAACTTGTAGTTTGTTTTAAGCATGGTTGTTAAAACCGGACTGGACCGATTGGTCGAACTGGAAAATCGATAATCGAATCAAGAATCGGTCCGGTCAGCCTCCATTTATCCTCCCCCAATAACCTGTTAAAAAATCGGTGAACTAGTTGAACTGGATCGGTTTTTTCGGTTTGAGCGGGTCAGTTTTTTTTTTAAATTTATTTTTTATCAAAACGATATCGTTTTTATTAAGAAAAAATGGCGTTGTTTTGAGTTAAAAGAAATTAAGAGAATTTCAGTAATTTCATTTCAATTTTATTCGACGCCAAAACCTACTTGACACAAAATTATGATCCTATTGCATGTTGTCCTATTACGTGAGTAGATATTTAAGTAAGTGAATTTTTATAATTTATTATATATATAACTTTTGATTTAATGTGATTAGATTGATACCATAAAAAATATGATCTTATATAAATTTTTGATTTAGTTATAATTGTATTATATTTATTTTAATCATATATATAATAAATGTCAAATTATATATACATATATATGTATACCAGTTTTTTTCGGTTTAATCGGTTTGACCAGCCTCTACCTTCAGCAGTTTTTTAACCGGTCCGATTTTAAAAATATTGGTTTTAAGTTAAATTTTCAAAAGGGTTCCAATTTACCCTTATTTCCATCAGTAAAAATTGGCCTTAATGAACCAGTAAGGTGCTTATGATCACTTGTCAAATTTAAATGTTTGATACTCATGATCTGTGGACAAGCATATATTGAGTAGCATTCCATTGTATTATTAAAACTTTGCTGAGATACAGACCCATTCTCCCCAACAGTCATCCAAAATAAAATTAAGAAAAAAAAAACTGTCATGAAAGAGTTCGACTGTGTAGATTCTAATTTAATTTTGCACTTTGTCAGGTTGAAACATCCTCTGGATCTGTCATTCCAGCTAGTTTTGATAGAACTACTCGGAGTCCAGATGAAATTGTTAGAAGAATTCGAGTGGGTGCATCCTATGAAGACCCCACTTGGAACGGCAAGCTGCTGGAGACATATGATACTCAAGCTGATAGATTTGTGATTGCTCCATGTTCTTGGTAGTGCTGCTTCATTTAGAATAAATACATGGTCTGAAATTTTTTCAAAAGCAGCTGCCTGGATGGTGAATTATACTTGCATACTGGTCATTCTCATTGTATATATTCCACAAATTCTATCCTCTTACCTCTTTCCAGAGAAATATACAAAGATCTAATTATTATCAACAGTATTGAAGTTCAGTTTCTTTTTACTATGCAGGACCCTATACCAATTGCATATTGCTTTGACACTGCAACATCTTTCTGATGCAGAGATCCTACTTACATGTTCTACTTCGCCTTCTGCAGAGAGTCCAGATTTTGTTGATAATGAAAGAAGGTAAATATATTTTTATAGAAGGCCATTTCACCATCTGTCTTTAGCTGTGGGAAATGAGCAATTTTTTTAGGTCTATTCTTTTCTTGTCACTGGGCTAGATAATTTGTGGAACTATGTTGGAGAAACCAGGATGGCACTTGATGGGACTGCCATTGAATTGAAAATGATGATGCAACCTGGTTTGAGGGGGTGTGGAGGGGAGATAAGGGTACGTCTAAGGTCTAACACATGAACAATTCCTGTAATGCATTGGGAGTGTAGAAGATAATTCTTCTAAGCCACTGGGTGCGAATGGACAAATATGACGAGAAATGCACGAAGTCATGTGCACACCCTCTAAAATCTTTTCAGTGAGCTTTAGCAGATTGTTATCAGCTTGATTCATTTTACTACCTTGCACAGCTAATCACAGAGTTTTAACATTTTCTTTCTTTCTAGGCAGTGGGATTACTTGATTAAATACCCGGACTGGAATTATACATTTCCCATGAGGCAGCCACGAATTTTTGTGAGGACAGCTGATGGAGGCTGGCAGAGGTTCTTAGTATCATCAGTGGGCTCTTCGTGTGAACCTCCAACTGAAACTTGAGTACAGATGACTAAATCATAGAAGAAGATTCTTCCTCTAGCTCTCCATCAAATATTGTTTGATGATCATGGTAAATTTTAACATTTTCGTTTGTTGAAAATGTACTTTTATTTAACCAGGGCAACTCATTTTGCAATTCGTGTGACAAGTATAGTCCTTGTAATTGGATTACGAATTTACGATATTCTATATTTTCTGCTATGTAATGAGCTGATAATCAGTAGTCACCCAAATTGACTGTGCGTGTGTGTAAACCATTGCCACGTCGCGTTCTAAAGTCTGTCTTTTTGGTCTCTTAATTATTCAGGAGAATAGAGCTTTCCTTGACCAAACACCATAGCTGCCAAATTTAAGTCACTGAAAGCTCAGTCCCCACTAAATCCAACTAGTTCTCCTCCCCCTCATCTATTCCAAATATAGCTTTTCATTCTCTCCCTAGTTTAGGGTTTTAATTGCCATATTATATATACCAACTTGGCCATCACCACCTTGAAAAAAGCGCCAAGAGCTTCCTTCCAAGTACAGTGTCTCATTTTCTACCCCACCGCACCTCTTACAAGGCCAACTTTATAGGCAGGCATGAAGGCCTCCATAAAATGCCGTGATGACCAGAAGCCAATCTTCAAAACAGTCTTTTGAGAGGGTCCTTCCTTCAAGCTAATTTATCGTTCCAATGACTTCTGGAACCATTGACCTTTGGAATCACGGCTACAATCCAGCAGTTAAGCTTTTTATCCACTGCAGCTCCCATCACTGTCTCCGTGGTGCTTAACCTTCTCGGCGCTTAGCAGTCCCTTGCCTTCTACCTCCATTTGAGACCTCAACTTGGTGATTTCTCAATCAGGAGGTCCCTACAATCACTTTTCTCCTATCCTTGTAAACCTCAGCTTCAAGAATCCAAAGAGAAGATGAACAAAGTAATGCTACCAGTTCTAATATTGTGCACCCTGTGTTTTCTGGGTTGGAGGTGAATGCAAGAACGACAGTGCCAGTGAGGTGCCTTGAGGTGGTGAGGTTTCGTGTGGAATGTGAAGCTTCAAGAATGTGATCCAATGGCTGTGATCATAGTTGTTTAAACCTGACCGGATCGGCCGGTCGAACCGGAAAAATCGGGAACCAAATCGTGGATCAGTCCAGTCAGCCTTAAAATTCATCCCCAACAAATCGGTTAAAAATCGGTGAACCAGCCGTTTAATCGGTGAATTGGTCCAATGGAGATGATTTTTCTGGTTTGACCGGGTCAAAATTTAAAAAAATAATTTTAATTTTTTTTTAATTTTTTTATTTTTATCAAAAATAATAAATATTAAATTATATATATATATATCGATTTTTTTTTTGTTTAATCAGTTCAATTTTAATTGAATTTGTGACATTTTAATTTTCTGTTTTTATCCATTTTTTAACTGGTTTGGTTTTGAAAACATAGGCTGTGATGATTACTTGTGGGAACATGGCAATTATGCCTTGCCTTGTTTGGAACAAGGTTGAGATCGCACGTGTGGAGGGAAGTGGAAATAAGTGGGACCGAGAAAAGAGTAGTGGCATGGCATAGGCCTGTTTGGCAGTTAATAAAGAGATGGATTTGTTGCAGGAGGAAAGTAATTTGTTGAGAGGAATCGATGGAATTAGGCTTTAAGAGGTTTAAGCCTTCGAGGAAGGGAAGTTGATTGGCGAAACAAAAATGGGGTAATTAGGTGGTTTCAACTTTCAATACATGATATGAATGCGCCCACAAAAATAATGAATGAGGCTATTAGACGTCTAGTTTGCTATGTAGATTTTCATTTTTCATAAAGCTCCTGTTTGTTGATGGATGGATACCATAGTATATTCTTAGGTGTCAAATCCTATTAGCCAATGGCTACAATTCTAGTGTTGCAATTTTTACATTATTTTTTTTAATTATAAAAAAATGTGTTAATTATTGTTTCATTCTATTTAAATTATTGATTAGAGTTAATTATTTTTATATTGATCATATGAATATTATTAAAAGATATAATTTTTTTTTTATAAAATTATAACAATTATTAATACATAAGTTCAATTTATATTGAAATGGTGTAATCATAATAATATTAATAAGTTATATTTTGAGATTATTAAATTAAATTAAATATAGCGGATGGGTATTATTTTTATTATTAAGTCAATAATAATTTAAAAAATTATGATGTTTTAATTGTCGTATTATTTTAATGATAGAAATGAGTATTTACGAGTAGAATCAAAAATAAACTTAATTAGTGATAGTTTTTAAACTTAATTAGTGATAGTTTTTCTTTCCCTACTCAAAAAATTGAGATGAAAGGTTTGAACTTTGACAATTTTTTTTTTTTTTTGGGTATATTTTATAATAATTTAAGACTTGTTTATGGGTGATATTGCTTTGAGTAATGTCATTATAGAATGGCAAGAGTTCAATCATACAATCAAGCAAATGATGAGTTACTTTTGTTTGTGTCGGCCTTGATTTATGCTGAAATATAATAATATTGATTCAAACAAATTGCCCTTTCTCAATGAATGATTGTGATGGCTCATAGAATCATAAGCACCTTTCAATTTTTTTTTACACTAATTTTGCTTTTGGGTAATTTATATAGTTACATGTTGTAAATTTTTTGGAGAAATATTATATACATTATATATATTAAATTGATAATTATATTAATATTATAAATTCAACATGAATAAAACGTTTTATAGCACCTTAGATGAGTGAGAAATGATAACATAATATTTATTTATATTTGTAAATTATCCATTGAGAAATTATTATATTTTTAATTATTTTATAATAAATTTATTACCATAAGTATCCATTGAAAAATTATTATATTTTTAATTATTTTATAATAAATTTATTACCATAAGTATTTTATTATAATAAATTACTTATTAGAAAAAATCAAAGATAACTTTTTTCCAATTTTCAATATTCTCAAAATAATAGATATTAAATCCCAATACCTTTCTCAAGATTTTTTTATATTATTTATTTATTGCGTATGGGTGGTTGGGTTTGCATCCGAACAAGATGAGACAGGGTCCACCCATCCACCCAGAGACCCTCCCTTGTCTCTTCAACTTGGATTCTATCACATTACAACCATGTTTTCATCGGTTCAATTAATTCAATTGGTTTGGTTAAAAAAAAAAAAAAAATTATATAAATTTAAAAATTAAATTTTAAGGCGAAATTATAAAATCATAAAAATAATTAAAACTAATCATAAAATTATTTTTCCTATTTAACCTAAGATTCCTATCAAGTTTTCAAAACATTTACCCTTTCCAACTCTAATATAATTTCCCAATACTACAAGAAGAAAATAATTGAATGTTAAATTCTCATATATATATATATATATATAAATTTTATATAATTTTCTTTTTGATATTAAAAATAATAAGATAATATTTACCTTTCAAATTCATTCTGAAACTTTAGTTATGTTTAATTTATTATAATGTTTAATTTATGCATTCATTTTAAAGGATTTATAATAAAGATATTTTAGACATTAAGAAGCAAGAGCCATAAAAAAGAATGGAAATTTCCTCTCCTATCCGAACTTTAAGAGAAAAGCTAAAAACAACAATCTTCATTTGTTATCAATGTTTTCAAATTTGGTTGTGACTTTTTAATAGAGATAAAAGAGTTATATATAAGTTTATTGAGAATCAAATCGAAATTGAATAAAAAATAAAAGAAAATTGTTAGTCATTGAAATTGAGACTAGACAAAGAAAAACTTTACTGATATTACACTAATTTTTCACAACCGTTATCATCATATTTAGGGAATTAATTTTTTTTTTTTTACACAAAATGACATATTTTAACTCATGACCGATTCATCAGATTCACTAAGTGACTTGATTGGGTATGTGAATCAATTTTCAATTTTTCAGTTGAACTGACTGAGACTGAGTTTAATGATCATGTTTATAAATAGAAAAAAAAAAAAAAAAGACTTCTATATATTTTTGTTTTAAAAAATAAGTTAACCCTAGCAACTGTTTTTTAATTTATTTTTTGAAAACAAATGGAATGGAGGGACGACAGAATTAGAATAGTTATAGAATATAGACTTCCCCTTTTCCCCAATCAAATGGAGAACCATAACCACACCCCTACCCAAACATGGGGAACCTGGGAAGAGCTATTGCTAGCATGCGCCGTGAAACGTCATGGTTTCAAGAACTGGGACTCCGTCGCTATGGAACTTCAGTCTAAAAGCTCTCTTCCTCACATCCTCATCACAGCCGATAACTGCCAACAAAAATACCATGACCTCCACCGCCGCTTCACCACCACGACGTATCACCAACAAGAAAAAGAAGATATAGAAGATACGATTAATAATAGTAATAATAATAATAATAATAATAATAACAATAATAATAAAATTAATAATAATGATGAAGTGACTAACATTCCATGGCTTGAAGAACTCAGAAAACTCCGCGTAGCTGAGCTCAAACAAGAGGTCCAACGATATGATATTTCTATTCTGTAAATTCTCATTCTCTTGCTCTCTTAATTTTTAATTTTTATTTTTTGCTATTAATAGTGGTTTAGATCTGAAAAACTTTATAACAGTTCTTTGCAGCTAAAAGTCAAGAAATTGGAGGAGGAGCGTGAGAAAAGCGTGCACGGTAACAAAATAGATGACCAACCAATTCCAGATCTGGAGCACCAAGCCTCACAAAACGACAAAAAAGAGGAACCGGAAAAGAAGGATTCGGTTTCCCGCGGTGGCGGCGATGAATCTGACCGTGAAAACCGGTCGGTGAACGAGTCGAACTCCACCGGCTCAGAGAATAAGACGGGGAAGAAGGATGGAGTGAACTTGGAATCTGAGCCGGTTAGGGATGTGCTGGGTGATACGGCGCCTGTTTTGAGTGGGTCTAATTCGAAACGGTTGGGTGGAGGAGAGGAATCGCATGAGTTAGGTGACTCGGTAACACAGTTGAGTAATGAGGTGCAGAGTTCGGCGAGTTTGGGGAGGAAAAGGAAAAGGAAAGGAAGGAAGAGGAGAGAGGACGTTGGAAGCGATGGGATCAAAGGGGCCACCGTCAAATCCGAGCCGTTGATTGGGTTCATAGAAATTATTCGGTCCCATAAACACGGTTCATTGTTTGAGAGCCGGCTCGAAACCCAGGTAAGCCCACTTCTCTTTTTATTTTTTTATACGTAATTCTGATATTATAATTTTCTTTTTTATTTAAATAAACTGATATATTGTTTGCTTTTTTTTTAGATTTAGTAATTTTTTTAAAACAAGATATTTTATAATGTTAAAAGATGATTAGAGTAGCATTGAACTAAAATCTCATTAATTAATTGCATTAAATTTAAGTTGTGTTATTTTAAGGCTTGTTAAATTTTTATATTATATTATTAATAAACAAAAATATTAACGTTAAGTTGAATTTCTAATAATTTATTTATGGGTTGGAATTCAGGGGAAGACGCTATCAAATTTCTAATATGACAATGACGTTTACATGTGAAAGCTAAATAATTTGTGATAAAGCTAAATAATTTAGTTTTTATTGATAATAATAAGCTTGTTTCGGCCCAAGTACACGTCTAATTGTTTTCTTTGGTAGTTTTGGTAAAGCCTTATTTTTGGGCTACTTCTTGTAGGAGGATCTTGTCACATAGTTAGGTATTAGTTTTTCCTGGTCAACCATTTGGTTAAGGGGGATTAATTATTCATTAGAGTTCAAATTGTTTAGGGACCACTCAATCCTTTTTTCTATCTTTACTTATTCTTGTAATTTTTATGTGAATTAGGTACTTATTATAGGATTTCTGGAAATTCAAACCAAAACTCTACTTTTGTCTCTCATAATTCATGGCAAGAGAGGCGGGTTGTGTTAAGTGGAATCCACATGTTTTGAGGGAAAGGACTGTAGAATAATATGCATTAATTCCACATTTTATGGTTGGATTAACCTAATATTAAAATCTAAGCAGTGTTGTCTTATACCCATCTCTTTTCTTTGCATGAATTTCAGGATTCAATTATAAAATAAAATAATGAAATTAGGATAATAGATTTTAGATTTTAATCAAAACTTTATATAATATTAGGGGTTGGAGGAAAAATTATTGCCTGGGACCGAAGCTTATACGTTTTTAAAACACAAAGTGATGGACTCGTAGGACAGCAATGGTGTGGTCCCAGGCGATAGAAGATGTTTTGGCAGTAAAAAATGAAATTTATTTTAGTTTACTATCATACAAGTAACAAAGTATTGTCTTGTTTAACTATACACAATTAGACATGCTCTGTTCTATTCTTTTACAAGTAATATTAATGTCTGAATTTTTGGAAAAAGGAAACTAAGATGTTTTTTAATGCTGAAAACAAAGTGGTATCCGTGGCAACTCAGCTCTTAACAAGAAACAAGTGGCATACATGCGAGTTATTTATTTATTAACATTGGTTTTATGTAATATTTTTTTTTTAAGTTGCATATTCTTGTATATCAATTTTACCAATTCTACGAGTTTGGCAGTACTTTTTCCCCTGCACTTGAGAAAAGAAAAGGAGAGTTTGACGTTTGACATTTTTGGACGAACCAACCACCCACATTTGTCTCATTGAATTGTCCATGACCAATTGCATTTGTTCCCCCCCACCCCCCACTCCACCTCTTCCTTTACTTCTCTATCGAATATATAATCCCTTGCACAGTGCTGACATTACAATGTACAAACCAAAATAGTACACCTTCCTCTTAATGTGGGATCCATTAGCTGAATTTATGGCTGGGTCCCATATAAATATGAGTTGTAATGAGGGTGTGTTTGTGCAATTTATTGTAGAAATTCCTTGTGTCATTATCTTGATCATTAATTTGTTTGTGGATGATGTATACACATTTATGTGTTGCTTATATATGATCTTAAAGAAGAAGAGAACTTTAAATACTCCGTTCATATTTCAGGAAACAGATGTGTATAAAAACATGGTCAGGCAGCACCTGGATTTGGAAACTATACAAACAAGGCTGGAACAAGGATCCTACTCTTCTTCAAATCTCTCATTCTACCGAGATCTTTTGCTTCTCTTAAATAATGCTATTGTTTTCTTTCCCAAAAACTCCAATGAATCACTTGCAGCCTATGAACTCCGATCGCATGTCTCAAACGAAATGAAAAAAGAGACTCAAAAATCTGATTCTACGGTAGCACCACAACCTATTCCACCTCAGCCCAAAATTGAACTTGAAAGATCATACTCATTGCTTGCTAAACACAAGGCTTCAGCTCCTATTGTAGTCTGTCGCAAACGCAGTTCATTGTCTGCCAAGCCTTCCTCTTCCAGCTTTGGACAAAAGATTGAGCAGCAACAGCAACAGCAAAGCAGTGACAACGAACAGGCTAGTGATCCAAAGCCACTCGTTGAACAGAGTTCTCTAAAGATAGAACCAAAAGAGAAACCTGTAACTGGCACAAGAAGCTCGAGAAGAAGTAACAAGAATGTCACAAAAAGTACAAGTACTCCAAGCAAGAAGCAAGGTGTAGGCCCTGCATCAAAAGTTGGTACAACTGATAAACCTGAAACTCCTAAAACAGATAAGAAGAAAACTGAGTCATTAGCGTTGGATAAGAAACGAAGCGCTGCAGATTTTTTAAAGAGAATAAAGAAAAATTCTCCAGTGGAAGCATCAAAGAAGAATACTAGAGCAACTGCCAATGGTGGTGGAGAGCGAAAAAAAGATAGTCCTGGAAAGGGAGAGAAAGGAAAAGAAAGAGTCGCAAGGAGAAATGGTGATGAAAAACAGGTGGAGGAGAGTACGTCGAAAAGAAATATTGGGAGGCCTTCAAAGAAGGTGGTAGAGCCAAGTAAGCTTTCTGGGAAGCGTGGGAGCGAAAGCGGTGGAAAGGAGGCAGCCAAGCGACCCAAAAAGCGGTCTAAGAGGTAGATTTTGGCTAAATTTAGCCGTTTATGTATATTATGTAGTTTAGGGTCTGGTAACTAGATCGGCAAAGTAGTTTTTGGATATTTTGATCTATGTAACATCGAATCATCAACACTTCGATTATTTTTTACACGTAGGTATTAGTTGAAATGAAAAGTTAGCTTGCTGTACTCGTCATTTCTTCATTTCTTTGTGTTGTGTTTGTGTGTGGAATCTGACAATAGTTTCAGCAGATTTTGAAGCTCATATTACTTGTGATTGCTCGATAATTGATACAATCATATATAAGCTTACTGAGTCTCAACAGATTTTGAATCCAGATTTTATTAAAGTAAATTTTTGGCAATTCATGAGAACTTGGTACAGAAGTGGTAACTTGACTTGGAAAGATGCAATTTCTTTACAAATCATTACTATAACTAAAGTCAGATTATCAAAAGCATATAATGATATCTTCCTTCTTTTCTTCTTGTAGCTGCTGCTAATTCTCTTTTATTACCATCAGAATCGGAGACGATATCTAGGATAAATTGTACTAATTTTCATAACAATGGTTCTGTTCTCGTTTTGCCCCAATCTGCAAGACAAACTATTTAATTTTCTGTATTTTGATCATCGACAACTAAAATTCTTTTACATTTCACTAAACTTAATTCTGGCAACATGAACTCAAAATTAGTACTAGTTTATATCCTTTTCTTTTTCTATACACAGGAACATATGTTTAACACTTTAACTTGTAGTTCTAGATAGACATTTTTGGCAGATTCGACAAATTTCTGAGAGTTCGATGTCACCCATGACCAGCTATCATCCAAGTCATGAAATGGGGCAAGAAAATCTGTAAAAAGATACGTGCCACTTGTAGTGATGGTTTTGTTATCCTCATAGTTGATAGAGACTGCAATAACAGCTTGAATCTAAGAAATACCATTTATAATTTAAGTGAAGATATGTACTGATGAAATCCAAGAAAGGAAACAAGGGTGACAAACTTACAGACAGAGGACCTGATCCGAAATCTATGTAAGGTTGATAAGCAGTAAGTACTTTTGATGCCATTCTGCTGGCTGCATGCACTGTACTAACACGGAATATTCTTTTCTTCTCATATCTGTTCATTATAAAGCCATATTAGAATGTATTTCGCATTTTTCTGGATAAATATGCTCTTTTCATTGCTTGAGTAAAAACAAATCCAGGGGAAATAATCAATAATGACTTCTATTATAATTTTGATTCATATAATAAACCTGTTTAAAAAGAAAAATGCCAATTGAAAATACAGTGGAACTTCATTTTAATTCGACAATACAATCCTTATTCTGTTATTCAACATTTTTTTATGTCAAAAATTGCAAAATCTTATCAAGATGTTAGCATTATTTTCATCAAGTCTCAGAAAGTTTCGCTTCTGGTCCCACAGTTTACCTTCTAAGTGCAGAGAAAATCTCATCAGACTGTTGAGCATCTTTGTCACTTTTGGCAAATTTATCAAGCTCAAGTATAAGTTGGTAACAGTCCTGCGTATGTAATTTCCAGCAGAATAAGCTTAAGGCAACTCATAAAATGCTCAATCTATGTAACTGTTCGATTATTTCCAAAATCTCAATGTTAGACAAATAAAAAAAAAATGTCCAAATGCAAAATCTGATTGCCATATCTGAAGTATCCACTAGCAAAATACCAGAAAATGAAATGAATCGGTGCTTTGATGATATGGAACATCAGGAAAAGAAAAGGTAACACAAGTAGATTGGTGCTTTGATAATATGGAACATCAGGAAAAGAAAAGGTAACACGAGTGGATTAATTTATAGTAATCAAGGGAAGTAGTTTGATCATGAATGTTCATACCTCAATTGCCATACAACCACCTTGCCCCAAATTTGGCTGCATCGGATGAGCAGCATCACCTATCAGAGTCACACGTCCAACCCCCCAGGTGTAGATCATGTCTCTATCATAGATGTCCCTACGAAGAATCATATCTTCTGGTGTTTCTGATATTAGTGCAGTCACTTCCTTGCACCAATCTCTGAACAATTCTAGCAGGCGCTTCTTCTTACCTGCAGCATTTTAAGATATTAAAATTTTAGCTGAATTTGAGAAATTAAACATATCAAAACAACCATTATACTAAAATGGTTATCATATGCAGGACAGAGAGTTGCCTGTTGGAGGATCGATATTCCTAGGGGGCTGCTTATGGAAAGCATACCATTGCATCTTTCCATTTCCAACATCTGAAGCGACAAAGTACTGGTTCAAGCCTAAGAACACTCGATACCTTCAAACCAGACAGCAACACAAACAATCCCAACATTCATACACTGTCTATCTTTATCTATCAATGTCTCATTAACCAGAAGGCAATGGCAGTGGCAAAGTGACACAGTTTTCACATACCCTACGGTATCAATATATGGCGGAACAAAGTTTACCAGCCCACTATAGCATGTATAATCTGAATACATAGCATCTTCTTCCCCAAATAATTTAGATCGCACCTAAGGCAATCATGAAAAATAATGAGACTGAGTTCAGACAAATGCAGAAGAAAAAAACATAAATATAGATTGAAGATAAGAATCATACTTTTGACCATATTCCATCTGCCCCAACTAAGACATCACCATCATACTGTCGTCCGTCCTCAAGGATCACTGTGACCTGATAATCCCATATGGTGAAAATGTGTCTGATCAATAGCTAAACATATTTTTATAAGAAATTTGGATTTTAGGACATGTTCATACCTTGGTAGAGTCTTTTATGAAGTCAACAACTTTAGATTTGTTATTTACTATGTCTAAACCCACTGCATTAAGTAATATGTCTTGAAGTGCCATTCTGCATATTACTCTAGTAACAGGAAGTCCCCTTTTTAAAGCAGGAGTCAAAAGATCAAACTTAGTAAACCTGAAACAAGGACAGGAAATAATTGATTGGGAAGGACTGGTTTCAATTTTAAGTTACTAAAAACACGATTTTTGTAGCCAAAACAAGAATTTTCCTTTATGCCAAAAAAAAATCTAGATACACTAGAATACGAAACAGAATTCAAACAGCTGAATTGAGGTCATCTGCTATACAAGAAAAATAAATTGTAAAACCAGAATGGAAAGATATTATAGAATCAAGAATGCACTAATCACAGCGAAAAATTAATGTCAATTTTCTCAATCAGACAATAAATACCAGCAAAAAAAAAAAAAGATGATTAAGTTTCAAGGGAAGCAAGCTACATACCAATCACCCGAGACACCATCTGCAATTCCATTGATCCTATCACCAGTAACACAACCAGCTTCCATGATTTGGTTGGCAACTTTCTTGTCAATAGCTTGCAAAACTGCCAAAGCACTACTTAATAGTTGAATTGGACCTCTGTGTTTACCCTCCCCTCTCACAGCACTCAAATCTTTCTCAAACACCTTAACATCAAATCCTCTTTTTTTTGCTGCCAAAGCCAAAACCAACCCTCCTATACCCCCACCAGCAATCAAGATCCTAAACCCTTTCTTCTTGTCTTGATCATGATAACATCTCACACCATATTTTCTCTTAATATACCTTTTGGATCTAAAATCAAGAATTCCATTGCAGTGGTGATGCAAAGAACTAAGAGAATCAATTTTAGGCATTGGTGATTGATAAAAAAGAAACAGGGAAGTTGGTTACTGCTCGCTATTACTCGTTAATGCTTAGTGGTCTTTGGCTTATACATGAAAGGATGTGGAATTATTGGTCACACTCAGTTTTACTACTACCTAGTACTATAGTACACACACTACTCTTCAATTATGTAAAATGATACATGACAAGCAGAGCAATAGATTCAAATCTTAATTGTAGTCAAACTAATGAAAAAAATATTTAATTTGGAGTTGAGAAATATATTATTATTAGATTAAGTTTGTGTGTAGTTTCCAATAAATATTTAGCTGAATATAAATAGAAAATAGTGTATATATATAATTAATTAAATTCAATCATTTATATCCTAATAATATAATTCTACTGGAGAATTTCTATTTGAAAGGTGACATAATCATAGTCAAATATTGTCTAACAGTTCCTTTCAAAGTATTTTTCTTGGTCAAGGAATTCAAATATAAAACACACCTGAAAATTGATTCAAGTGCCTTTTTATGTAGCCATAATCAATATATTGGCAGTGTTTTCACAATTAATGTGCATATATATACTCTTGGGTTGACATCTTTATATTCTTTAATTCTTGGCAGTTGATTGTGTACCACAAACTCATTAGAGAATGTTAATCAATTTGAAAATTCTTTTATAATCTGAAGACTTCTATTCTTAGTTTGGAACTAAATAGTTTACTGAAAGCAGTCTAACCTAAACTCTAAATATTTATAGATTTGGAGGTAGAATTAAATTTCTCAACCAATATGAAGCTATTATGATCTTAATTGAATAAGGTAAGTAAGGGACTTCTCTTTTTTCTTCTTTTAGCTCTTTATAAGTGCAAGGGTTGATTTGATTATTGATTGTTAGCCTTTGGTGGCCTTTGAGAGTCACTCTCCCAACTGGATAGAGATGAGAGCTTTTTTTGACGACTTAGACACTGGTACTAACGATTAAGTTGAAAAATGGTAAAGTGAAAATGATTCTACGAAAAAGAAGAAAAAAAGATCCGCACATTAGTGCAAGATTGATGGATTAGATTAAATAATGAAATAATTGTGGGACGTGGGACGTGGGACGTGGGATATGAGTAGGTTCAGTGAATTCATCCCGAATTGTTCCTTGATTTGAGCACTTTTTGCGTTGGCACTTGGCAGCACCCTGTTAGTGTTGTCAACACTATGCGCCAAACCTTCTAATTGCATAA
Source organism: Aleurites moluccanus (assembly GCA_948193065.1). NCBI lineage: Eukaryota > Viridiplantae > Streptophyta > Magnoliopsida > Malpighiales > Euphorbiaceae > Aleurites > Aleurites moluccanus. The sequence goes on along the minus strand of CANXYC011025861.1, from coordinate 6,691 downwards.
CCTAACAGGAAAAGAGAAATAAAACACCAACGTAAATGACCATACTTTATATCTTCTTTCCTCTTTTAATCAAAGTTTCATTCATGTAACTTGTTCCATGCTTATCAAAAAACCAAAAATCATGGTTTAAAAAAAAGGCTTGTTCTTTTACAGACATTTCGAGGATAGTTTGACGAGTAAGAAAAAAGTTGGCATAGTCTTTCTATCAAGTATCAACAAAGAAGAATAGTCAGCTTGCAAAGAACAAAGTCCCTTTCAAACTATTCAAAATGCTAGTTTTATCATTATCAAATTGACAACTTGACCACAAAAATCAGAAAGATGATTCCTTTCACTCAAGTTACATGGACAGAAAAAGGGAGCAAAGTTATTTGCAACAAAGATGTAGCAATAAAACAGAACTTATACATCATGAGCACACTAATAACTAAACAAAAGATGTTACAAATTTCCCAAAGTGAAGACTATTTTTACTGCTAAGAATCTATCACTGGCTACAACAATTTGATCGCCTACAACAACACCAATCCTAAAGGACCCAAACCCAGAGTGTCATCCCATATTGGGGAGAAAATATATAATATAGGAAGTATTATACAAGACAATGACCTTCAAGTCAGATCCATCTCTCGAGTCTCTTCTACCTCCCATCTTTTGTCATAAAAAAGAATTCCCTTTCTCCAGGCAATTTATCATCAGAAGTGTAAAATATGTTGCAGTCCATAAAATCAACAGATACCACTATTCTCTGTCCATTGCCTGCCCATAGCGGTGGCCTCCCTCATCTGTTTCAAGCAAACAACCAATATTGGGAATCAAGGAAGGAGATAAGCTAGGATAATTTCAGATCAAAAGACTAAAACAAGTCTTGAATCCAAGCATACTCACTAGCATTTGATCTCCATCAAAATCTAAGCATCTACAATTTCTATGTAGCTGTAAATATTTTCTTGGTGAAAATCAAATTGACAATTTCAAAGAATAAGAAGGATATTTGTGATGTTCAAATATCGTATCGGTAGCACTGGCGTCAGCAAATGGTATGTTGGATTTGCCAATATCTTTATTCTAGATGAGAACCTAAAGCCTAAAATCCAGTCTCAGCAAGATTATCCAGACTGTCTAAATATGGAGTTCAACTTTACACTCAGAGAGATATGAGAAGTAACTTGAGAAAATTAGAAAATTAGGGTTCTAAGAATTATTTGGAGCCAGAAAATATTTGATTTCCTCCAGAACCATGATTATTCAGTTGCCAACTATGTGGAATAATGGTATCCAAGGATGCTTGAATAGGATCCCACTAAAAATGCAATAACCAGAGATGCTTGAAAAGGATCCTCATAATTAGGCAATCTTAGAATTGGTTGCAATTTGTCCAGGCAAGTTCTGAAGAATGATACAAGATAGAATGATAAGTACCACTTTCACCATCAGAAATATCTGCAAGCCTTGAAATTGCATCAACAAGCGCTTGCTCATGCTCCTGCATTAAAAAAAAAAAAAAAAGTTTTTTTTTTAATGAAAATGCTAGAATAAGTCGAGAAATCAGAAACAGACAAAGAAGCTTGCATGATTTGTTGTCTAACCTTCAACACTTTCTTTGCTTTCTCAATCTCAAGAGGATCGGGATGATTTGCACCAAAGACTCTCTCCACCTGTCCAAATACACCAATTAATAGATAATCTTGCAAGAAAAATTACACAGTTACAGTTCTTGTTGATCAACCAACTCTCACTTACTTCCTTGATTAAAGAATCGGTGTGAAGAATTTGTATATCATCTGGTACTTTCTTTCCAATTCCATTCTGCGATGGCAACAAATCTTTTCTGGATTGACCCTTTATGGCACCTCTACCTCTTCCTACACCTGTAACACTATCCTTGACTACAGATCTATTCAACGCATGGCTTGATCCACCATAACCTCCTCGATGAGAGATTCCAGGATCATCACCTTCCCATTGTATATCCTCAGGAGAGATCTGCAACAGGAACTATGAATCAGTAGAATGCAAAACAGAAAAATAACTCATTTATTTGAAGAAGAGCAATAATTCTTCATCATTCTTTCAACATTGAAACTATGAAACAACTTGGAAAATTTTCTTCATTCCCTTTCTTAAGAAGGCTTGCAAACAGCCTTTATAAATCCTGACAACCCTTGTGTCAGCTCAGCTTCCCTCTATCCATTTTCTTACGAGGGGAAAAATATTGCACAGATATCTGGCTACAATAATGACTCATCATTCATTTCATAAAATGCCCACCACCACCGTACCAACAACTAATTTTAACTCCTAAAACAAAACTGGATGGCAACAACAATATGCTGTTTTTAAAGAACCAACTTAAATTTCCATTCTTCAAAATCAGTTCTGAAGACATGCAGAGTTTATGATACATTATTGAGCACCTTGATTATGTTCATTACTCTCTCGCCATACAAACATAATACACTTGCCACTTTGCACATATTAATGTATTTATACTCGAGCCCAGAATAAGAAAACAAATTTAGATTATCTGACAAGTGCAAAAACCAAAAACATTTGGAGGTTCATTCTTAGAGCAATTTTTATTAAAGAAAAAAGACAGCATCGGGTTAGTGTTAAGTAGTGCAATTAGGAAATGTTTCCATGCAAACAATCATATGCTTTCCTATTAACACTCCAAAACAAGTTCAACCAGTATGGTTCAGAAGGCCAGAATTATACCTCTGAAAGATTGACCCATTCCCATGTCTCATTTGCTGATCCAATATCATACACCAAAGCATGTCGTCCCTAACAATAGTTGCAAAATTCAGCCATATAAGCACTTAAAAATAAAATTTGACAAGAAGAAGAGCATCACACACCTCAACAGGGTTGTAGTCAGTTATAACAGCTTCATAAAAGTTATTGTCATCAGGCCACCTAGTCCTAACTCTCTTTCCAATTAATGATTCTGATGTAGCTCCTTCAGGAGCAGCACCAGAAGAAATCCTATTAGCTACTTGACCCCCTCCAGAAGGACCTGAGGATGGGTATGGGATGGACTTCATTGATGAAGCACCAGGTAAACCCTGCAAAATATAAATAGAAAGTAAGAAACTAGATAACAAAAATGAGTATTAATTTGCAAAATTTGTGTATGAATCCAAATTTTATGGTTCTTCACACACCGGTTTTTGCTTCTTGCTCTTTGATCCTGTGACCGGTCCACGTTTAGCTGATGAAGATGGCTGGTGTGAAGCAGAAACAGCTTGTGGGTGAAATGACTGAGATGGCCCACCAAAGGATTGAGAAGGTACTGATGAGGTAATCTTCTGTTTCTTGCGAGATTGAGAGACAGTAGGGCTGGGTACTGGATCATGAACCGCTTGACCTGTACCAAGCATGCCAGATTGAAGACCACCTGTCTGTCTCCACTCCCTAATGGTTTATAGTAACCCATTAAAAGAAACAATCAGATCCCAAGCTTGCAAAAACCTCATAAAAGGTCCAACTTCTCAAGTAAAATAAAAATAATGGATTCTACCATACCTTATCCTCCGTATGACATCATCTGCATTAACCTGGCCAAGAAGCTCTCTGTGCTCCTCATTAGATAATCTCAACTCCTTTCTAAGTTCTGTTATCAAACTTTCTTTCTCCTGAAGAAAATACATGTCATGTAGCAGTCATTTAAACCTGATCAGACAAATTTAGAATTATTAGCTTCATGGAAATATGTGACAAAAAGTACCCAAGTAATGGCATCAGCTTGAGCTTTAAAGGCTCTTAGAACTGAACTGTATGCTTCTTGCTCAAGTTGGTGAATCTGGGTCTCCATATCAGTTATACCATACATCCTAGGGTATGGCATAGAAGCTGCAACTGGTCTTCCATTCCCAGTCACACGCCCCCCTCTAGGGATTCTGCTATGATGTGATGGGGGAAGATCATCATCAGTTCCTGAAATTGATCAGAGTGAAAAATCACATCCTCAAACCCTATGAATTCTGTCTTACAACTTCAACAGAATTTAAACACAAGATAAAAGCAGGTTTGTGCTGAAAAAAAAAAAAAAAGTGGTGATAGGATTATCTATTCGGTTATTGAAAATGCAAAGTCCAGTGATAAACTCTCTTACAACTATGATAATTTTCTGGAAGTTGACTTGCATGCAAATCATGCAAGCATATTGTGTCTCTTTAAAAAGATTAACAACAGCTCTCATGTCCGTAAGATATAGGAAATTCCGAAGATAGAGTAACATGGACCCAATTTAAATGATTTCACAATGTTTAGATATCAAATCTCATGGTATCAAAGTATTCAAACACCACCATTGTATGAGATAAATCAGAGATATTCCCAGGGAAATTTCAAAGGGGGCAAATGAACCATCACCAACACAAATGATGAAGCATGAAAATCAACAAATGCATTTTATTGAGCATCCAAAAAAAAAATCAATTCCTCAAGAATAAAAAAAAAATACAAGAACAAAGAAGAGAAAAAAGAGAATCTATAAAAATAATTGGATAGAAACACACTCTGAACAGAAGCTTCAATACAAAGATTTTCCTACAAATAAACCTGCTAGAATAAAAGCTTGTTACATCCATGCTTCGGATTAGCTCTGGCATGTCCGTTTCTTCCCCCTCAAACATGAACTATTAATGTTTATCATTTGAGATATCATCTCATCTATGTCATCAAAGAAAGTCCATTTGCCTCGTGCTTCTTCTCATTATCATCAATACAAATAACAATATTAAAAGAATCACTTTGCAATAAAACCTTATTCACCCGTACTAACCAAACAAACATTCTCAGTATGTGTTTGAAGTCCATCAAGTTCAATATACTTGATTCAATATCCCCACAGGTCTAGAAAACAAGCAAAGATTATTCCTCGCTATCCCTTGATGCTCCACCTACTCCAACATGACCTGGCTTACTCCTAGCATGTTAAAGTCTAGTCACACAAAATCAAAAGAAATATGGCCAATATGATAGAACCAAAAGCATCCTAGTTATCAAGGTGCAACTTCCATCTGCCGACCCAATCGTTTATTGACAGCAAATATGTGGAACTTCTATAAATTATGAATAGCTTCATAACAATCAAACTTCATTATTTAAAAGCGCTCCACTAAAAAGAGTCCAAACTGTTCATTTCTTCAATAGATTAAGCATTGCTAAATCTCTGAACGGCTTCACTATTACACTCTTACTTCAAATAATTTCATCACAAATGTAAAAGTAAGGACCTATACCGTGTCAAATTCTGAAGTTACAAATACAATGAGTTTGAAAGTTAAAGCTCCTATCTCACTTACAGGTAGCACATAATCAATTCCATAACACCTGACTTTTAAAGATGGCAAGATCATTAATTAATTTCTAACACTCCGCTAAATTCTATTTTACTTCTGTAGTTATGCAGCCTCAATTTGTTGAGGACAAATTTCTAAACCATATTATGACAGCCAATGAATTGGGATGTCTAAAAATTAATGTCTAAATGTGTACTTTCACCATTTGCAGATCAAGATTACATCTAGAATCAACAAGAAACCAAAAAAAAAAAAAAAATTCCAGCTGGAAACTTTAATTGTGCAAAACTGTAAATAACACGTGCAAACACAATCGAAACTGCATGCGTATCCAATAAAAGAAATTATAAACAAAACTTCCAAGTTCAAATACAAAGGCATGTATTATCCATTGATATTTAACATGACAATAGGAATAAAAAAACCTAGAGTCAAAGTCAAAATTGCTAACTCATATATGAACGCACAACACACGCGAGGGAAGGGAGAGAAATAGAGTATGAGGAGCAGAAAAGGAGAAAAGCTCACTTATTCCAAGTCCCAATTCTTGCTAAAGATTAGGTAAAAGCACATACTCAATAAGGAGCTTTCATACTCAACTCCTACTGAAGCTCAAAATTCTATATTTTAGCATTCAAGAACCATCAAAAGCAATGAAATTACAATTCCCCATCACCAGAATCTCATTATCGTACAAAGCCCAAAGCCAAACTCAAAAAACAAGAACTTCAAAATCAAATTCCACAAAAATCTACTCAATTTACAACTCAAAACCCTAATTTTTATTCAACCCAAAAAAATTATCAAATTTATAGATTTAATCACAATACCCACAAAAAGATAGCAATGCCAATAAACTTTGACGGAAAATTGAACCCTAATTCATCAAGAGAACCCGCTGAGAAATCAAATAAAGCAAACTATAAAGGAAATAAAATAAATGAAAAAAGATTCGATCTTTGAGAGCGAAACGCACCACTGCTATCATAGGGCTCGTAGTCCATAGCCAGCTTGATACCCAAAATAAGAATCCTTCAGCTCAAAAAGGGAACCACCCCAAAAACCCTAAATTTCGAAGAAGCCAATCTTGAATTCGTGACAGAGATTTTGTTAAGAAAGAGGGAATTTTTAGAGCTCCAAATATTCAGGTATACCAAATACGATGTCGTTTTATCTTCTGCTCCCGTCTAGTTGGCAACAACGTTTCATCAAGAGAAAAGACGTAAAAGAAAATTGGATTTTTGTATCTCAATTAGCTCCAACAAAGACTTTGAGCTCTCAACTGGAGAGTGATTTGAAATTTAAAAAAAAAAAAAAAAAAAAAAAAAAAAAAAAAAAGTTAAAGGAGACCGGACTTGAACCAATTTTTTTTTTTGTTTCGA
>CANXYC011025836.1:0-10918 GCA_948193065.1 Aleurites moluccanus | reverse complement strand
AATCTTGTGTCAGTATAATATTTTTAACATTGTATTATTTTGTATGTTCATATCCTAGCTGCTCCATGGGTTTTGTATGGTATAGTTAGAGTATGAACATGTATGTATGGGAATATTGGAGATTATTAATGATATGATTATGGTATTTACAAAGAGTTACAGAATGAATGACAGAGTGATAGAATGAATAGTGTTTATATGAGTGAATGGATATATATATTGTTATGTGATAGATGATGGGTATGTATGTTTCCGCTGTGATATTATGAGTGATTTCATTGTAGTGATTGATGGGTTCTATGAGTACCGGTCGCCTCGGTATCTCCCGCACCCTAGGACCATCGCAATCCGAAAACGGGTGGTGACAATTTACCTGGATTGCCACCAGAAAGGGAAATTGAATTTGAGATTGAGATTCTTTCGGGAACTAGTCCTATTTCTATTCCCCATATGGAATGATACCAACCGAATTGAAGGAATTAAAAGTGCAGTTGCAGGAGTTACTTGACAAAGGCTTTATTCGGCCTAATAGTTCACCTTGGGGTGCACCGATTTTATTTATGAAAAAGAAAGATGGAACGTTACGAACCAGTATTGATTACTAGCAATTATACAAGGTGATTATCAGGAATAAATATCCTTGTTAAGGATTGATGATCTGTTTGATCAATTGCAAGGTGCTACGTATTTTTCCAAAATAGATCTTTGGTTTTGTTATCATCAGCTAAGAATTTGAAAAGAAGATTTGCCAAAGACAGCTTTTCGGACTAGATACTGACATTATGAATTCTTAGTGCTGCCATTTGGGTTGACAAATGCTCCTCCTGCATTTATGGATCTTATGAACAGAGTGTTCAAGCTGTTCTTGGATAAATTTGTCATTGTTTTTATTGATGACATTCTTATATATTCCAGAAGTCGGGATGAACATAAAGAACATCTGAGAATGATACTATAGACTCTTCGAGAGCATCATTTATATGCCAAATTCTCAAAATGTGAATTTTGGCTTTCAGAGGTATGTTTTATGGGTCATATTAACAACAATGAGGGAATCAAAGTTGATCCTAAGAAAATAGAGGCAATTGTTGAATGGTTGAGACCAACTAATGTAACAGAGATCCGTAGCTTTTTAGGAATGGCTAGTTATTATCATCGCTTTATAAAGAATTTCTCCAGAATAGCCTGTTCATTAACCAAATTAACCCGGAAGCAAGTCAGATTTCAATGGGATGATGTATGTGAAGAGAGCTTTCAGTAGCTAAAAAATTGTGTCACTAAAACTCTAGTATTAGCATTACCATCGGGCACCGGTGGATTCACTGTTTATTGTGATGCTTCACGAATAGGACTTGGATGCGTTTTAATGTAGCATGGAAAGGTGATTGCTTATGCATCCAGGCAGTTAAAAAGGCATGAAGTGAATTATCCTATATATGACTTAGAAATGGCGGCATTAGTCTTTTCTCTAAAAATTTGGAGGCATTATCTGTTTGGTGAAAAATGTGAGATCTCTACGGATCATAATAGCCTTCAATACATTTTAAAGCAGAAAGATTTGAATCTACGGCAAAAACGATGGGTGGAGCTAGTGAAAGATTATGACTGCCAAATCTTCTGTCATTCCGGTAAAGCAAATGTAGTAACAGATGCTTTAAGCCGAAAATCAATGGGCAGTTTGTCACATATAGCTGTGGAAAGAAGACCACTGATCAAGTAGCTGAAAGAATTATTTCATATGGGAGTCCAATTTGAAGTAACTGATTCACAAGTTGTGTTTACTCATTTTCAAGTGAGGCCAAAATTGATTAATGAAATAGAAACCTCACAAGACAGAGACCTATATCTGGTGAAATTGAAAGACGAAATAGAGAAAGGCAAAAATGATATGGCAAGAAGGAAAGCTCCTGAATTTTGACTAGAAAGGGGGGTGTTGCAAATGGGAAATAGATGATGTGTACCTGATGTGGATGATCTCATAGAGAGAATCATGCAAGAAATACACCGTGCTCCTTATAGTGTGCATCCTGGAGTGACAAAGATGTACTATGATTTGAAGAGCCATTATTAATGGCCAAGGTTAAAGAAAGATATTGATAAATATGTGTATACTTATGTAGCTTGTTAGCAAGTGAAATTTGAACATCAGAATCCTTCAGGGTTGTTACAGGAGATTGAATTACCAGAGTGGAAATGGGAACATGTGACTATGGATTTTGTGGTTGGGTTACCACAGATTTTGAGAGGATATGATTCTATTTGGATTATAGTTGATCGGCTTGCAAAATCAGCTCATTTCTTTGAAGTGGAAACAACCTATTCAATAACTTAGTATGCTCAATTGTATATTGACAAGATAGCGAGGTTGCATAGAGTGTCGCTATCCATTATTTTAGATAGAGGTGCTTAATTCACTTCCCAATTCTGGCAGAATTTTCAAGAGGCATTGGGTACACAATTGAATTTCAGCACCGCATTCCATCCCCAGACAGATGGGTGGACAGAGAGAACATCCAGACATTAGAAGACATTAAGGTTATGTGTTTTGGATTTTGGAGGTAGTTGGGATAAGTATTTACCTTTGGTGGAGTTCGCATACAATAACAGTTATCATTTCATTATTGGTATGGCACCATATGAAGCTTTCTATGGTAGGAAGTGTCGATCACCAGTGTGTTAGGTAGAACGTGGAGAAAAAATAATTAAAGGCCCTGAATTGATCTAGGAGACAATTGAGAAAATGTCAATCATCAAAGAGCGAATGAAAGCTGCTTTCAATAGATAGAAAAGTTATGCGGATCCGAAAAGGAAGGATGTACAATTTGCTATCGGTGACTATGGGTTTCTTAAAATTTCTCCAATGAAGTGGGTAATGAGATTTGGGGAAAATGAGAAATTGTCACATATATATATTTGGGACCATTCGAGGTGCTTGATAAAGTAGGTAGTGTATCCTATCGCTTAGCTCTTCCTCCGATCATAGCCATATACATCCAGTCTTCCATGTTTCCATGTTGCGGAAGTACTTACCAGATCCATCACATGTTCTTCTAGTTCAAGAAATAGCAGTGGATGAAAATCTATCATATGAGGAGGTTCCTAAGTAGATTGTAGTTAGACAAGTGCGAAGGTTGAGAAATAAAGAAATTCCCATGGTAAAAGTATTGTGGATGAATCAGAATGCCGAAAAATGCACCTGAGAAAGTAAAGTTACTATGCGACAGAAATGCCCCCAGTTGTTCTCCACTTGAGGTTAATATATTTTAAATTCGAAGACAAATTTATTTGTAGGGGGTAAAATGTAATAACTCGACATGTTTTCTATATGCAATTATTGGAAGAGCTTCAATAATGTAAATCGGGTGGAATTTTTTTTAAAAATTCTTGTAAGGGTATATGTTATATATGATTAGGAAAAACTCAAATAGAACCTTAAAGCAACCTAGAAAATTATAGTAGTCAATGAAAAAAAAGCATAATTAGGTGAATAATAAGTAAAAACAAAACAAATCTTCCAACGAAAAATCCAATCGAGCAATGCTTAGTAAAAGATTTTTAATAAATTGTAGGAAAATCCAAATTGTGATTTTCTTTTTTCTATATCAACCTAAGAGATTAGTGACTAAAATAAAAATATATTCAAGACATTAAAACCATTATAAAGTGTTTAATAATGAAATAGAATTGAATGGAGTGAATTAGATATAAGCTAAATGGAAAAATTGTAATAATTAGCAAAGTGAGGATTAATTAGCTTAATTAAACATAATTGAAAAGTTACAAATGTCAATCTTGGAGGCTTGGAAGGGTCGGCCATATGGAGAGCTCCATCACCAAGTCTTCTTCATCACAAGTCAAGTTCCTCCATTTGTATAAATTATTTACCATAAAATAATAAAATTAATTTAATTAGGAATTATGACATCGCCTTGCTTATGTCATAATTCCATTGAATTTATTTATTTTTAATTATTTATCTATTCACATATTGGTTCAAAAATGAAATGAAAATTTATATAAGAAAATGAAAGGAAAATTTGTGCTCATCTTGGAGTGGTTGTCGAACCTCTTAATCAATTCTCCTCCCAAAATTCTTCAACTTCAAGCCTCCAAATCTCTTCTTTCTCTCATTCAATTAAGGTAGCTTTAACTCTAAAGTGATGTGGTAATGGAATTAAAGGGATTGTGAAGTCGAGGTGTGACGGGAAGCAAGAAAAAAGTGATGTTCTTGTAGTAGAATTCATAGGAGATAGAGAAGTTCAACCAAAGCAAGGTAAATACCTTAATCTCATCTAGCTATTCCTTTCTTTAATTTGCAAATAAAATTATTGTCTATAGGAACTAATAGAAAGATGAACTAGGATTTTGGTAGAAGTATGATATGCTGGAATTTTTAAGTAAATAAATTAATAGAAGTTAAAATGAAGTAACAAAAGCAAGTAGGTAGTAGAGGAGTTCTTAAATTTTGAAAATAGTAAAAATCCTAAGACTGAGTAGAATTTTGGAGCAGCCATTTTATAACCTTAATGAAGTCATTTGAAAATTCTCAAAACATAAAAGTTGTAGCTTTATATCTTAACTAAGTTTCCTTGAAAACTCTCTGCAAAATATTAAGTAACTTAAGAGATATGTGAACCAAACTTAGAAATATGTAACCCATGCATTCTCTAAATTTGAAACCTTTAATGTTTGAATTAGAAAAAAATCAAAACATGAAAGTTGTTCCTTTGAATCTAAGCTTAAATCATGTGAAAATATAATAGGATTTGAATTTGTATAGTGGGAGTTGTAATAGAAAAAGTAGATTCTGTCGGATGGGATTTTTAGGGTAGTTGGCAGGATTGCAGAGTGAAGTTTGAAAATTCACTATAAATTTTGTAGCACCCAAAACTAACTAATTTTTGGATATGTTGGAACCCTATATGTCTAGTTTCATCAGTAAAAAGTAATTAGAACAATTGGATAAGTAAAACTCCAAATATAGCCATTTTAGTCAAGGTTGCCATAAGTGAAAATTGAGGAAAACTAAAACAAAACAGAAGAATTATAAGGGAATTCTTATATTAATTTTATTTAATATAAATGTGTCATGAATAAAACCCTAAATTGAACCTTTATGTTTTATAGTTTTAAAGAATAAAGGGAAGGAAAAGGATGATGGAGAGCAACCATTTTGCTTGTGTTAGATAAAGAAGGAGTTTCCTTTTGATTTTTGATTATCAAGGTGAGTAACATATATACATCTTTCTTCAATTAAGCCTACATTATTTCTTAATTGTCCAAGTTTACTTCTTTTGCCTTAATCCCATCTTATGTGTCCCAAATATATTGCCATTATTAATAATTGCTTTCTAATTCATTAATTGCCCGTTTCAAAGCCTTAATTTTTGTCTAAATGTTATACTACATTCTTTGACATGTTCTTAATTTATAACCAATTCATATTGATCATGATACATTATTGTTATATTGCATCCTAATTGTGAATCATGTACCACAAAAATATTGTTAATAGCAAACATCTTCTTTGTTATACTTTATTTAATTATTATTTCTTCTTGAATTGCCATTGTGTAACCAAACTCTTATTATTGATTATTCAATAATTATTTGAATCACCATTCTTATTTTCTTTGCTTATTAACTTCGTATAAATGAACCTCTCATTAATTATTGACATTGAAATTGATGCACCCTATATGTGATCAATGACAGACTACTTTTTTGATGGAGTAGTATTTTTACATCAGGCCTTATGCACAATATTTCAGTGATCCTCAACTGGTGAGGGGTGGTCCCAGCCATATGGTTTGATCAACCGTATGACTTCAGTGAGAAAATGCTATTAGGATATGTAGCGTCTGTCTATATTTCACTGGATTTTGCTATCTGTTATTGCTATATGAGCATTTGGCTCAACATATTGTTATTGGAGCATTTGGCTCAACATATTGTTATTGGAGCATTTGGCTCAACATATTGTTATTGAAGCATTTGGCTCAACATATTGCTATTCGAGCATTTGGCTTAACATATTGATATTGAAGCATTTGGCTCAACATACTTTTTGACACAAGTTCTATGTGATTAATTACCTTTCTAATTATATTGATTTAGTGAGTACATTTTGACATATTACTACCCTGATTGGATTCCAATGGCTATACTCCTTTTTAATTATTTGATTATTATTCATGTGTATTTCTATTCCTTTATTTCACTCATTGTTATTTTACTTATCTTTCTTACGCCTTAACCTCACTAGAGAGATGTTATATATGTTATTCACTAAATATTATCTCACCTTTCCGTGGTTTAAAATTTTTCAGGGATTAATAAATAGCTATGGCTCTAGCCATCTTCTCCTCCAGAGCTAGAAACCCCTTCTATCTATATAAACTTCTTTACATTTATTCCGTAGTGCTCTATGGTTCATAATTGTTGGTTTGTAGTAATATTTTGGTATATATAAGTTATAATGGTTCTAAGTTATTGTAAATATACAGTGCACTATAATTAGTGAAAATGGATAATATTTTATGAATTGCTATATTGAAGTGTTGTGATATTGATTGATATATGTGGTAGATTTAAGGGTTAAGGATGGAAGTTTTCAAGTGTCATTTCTTCTACAGGTTATATTATTGTTATTATTAAAGAGAGGGATATGGGTCCTAGGTATAAGCATGAATTTATGGAAAGTTATGGCGGAATTTCTATAAAATTTATTGCATTGGGTTTTATGGGTTTATGGGCCCTTACGCTTACCTATAACTTTTGATGGTCGTATTTCCCGAAGTGGGAGATGTGACATTTCACCTCTATACTAATTTGATGTCATTGCCAGATTTATTCTTTAGTTTCATTGTGAATTTTCACATTAATAAAATTGAGACAACATTAGCAAATCTCCTTAACCAGTTTGTTATGGTAGAGAAAGCCATAAAAGGATAAGGTAAAGGGAAAAAAGTGGCACTTGTTGGATCCTTTAGTGAAACCAAAAAGAGGAGAATCAAGAAGAAGCAAGCCATTCCCCTTAAGCCTAAAGGCAAAGTTGAGAAGAAATACGAGAATGGAGTGGTTGGTACAACAAGGGGCAAGTGTTTTGACTACAAGGAGAAAGGACACTGAAATAATTATTTCCTTAAAAGAAAGTACAAAGGTAAGGAGAAAGGAGATGGTATGTCTCTTTCTTGCTATTTTAATGTGTTTTCTCATTCATCAGTTATATGGATCCTTGATTCAGGTGCTAGCTCATATGTGTGCATCTTTGTAGGATTTAGAAGGCCATGAGAGCTTGGGAAGAGATGAGGTGATTCTGAAAATTGGCAATGGAGCAAGTATTATAGCTAAGGCCATCAAATCCACCTCTATTGATCTTAGGGATCATGTTTTTCTTTTGAAAGATATCTTTTATATTCATAATGCTTATTGGAACATAATCTTTGTATCCATATTAACTCTATTAGGATATTAAAGGTTGTTCAAATGAGATGTATGTAAATTATATTTTAATAATATAATAGTAAGCATGAGTTATGTACTTGATGGTCTTTATTACTTATATAGTAATAGTAAATTAATACCAAAGATATTTGACATCAATGCTATTATTAGGGATAACTCTAGTTTAAAATTTTCTATGGCATCTAAGACTAGGTCACATTGCAAAAGATTGATTACTAAAGTTGGAAAAATGGGGAATACTATATTCTCATGGTTCTGAACTATATCCTACTTGTGAGTCATGTCTTTAGGACAATATGACTAGGTCACCCTTTGTTGATAAAGGAACGATCCAGGGAAATTTTTGGTACACAGTGATGTGGGCGGCCTATTCAGTTTAATGGCTAGGGGCTAATTCTCCTATTTCATCACATTCACAGATGATCTTTCAAAATTTGGTTATATTTATATGATGAAGCACAAGTACAAGGCCTTGGAGAAATTCAAGGAGTACAAATGCGAGGTAGAGAATCAAAGGGGAAAGAGTATTAAAACCATATGATTTGACCGATGCGGGGACTATTTAAGTACAGAGTTCAAAGCAGTAACACTCTAAGAATTTCCATAGAACCACTTAGAAACCTTTTTATATAAAACTTATAGGAATTTGATTTTAATTAAATTATAATAGTTATATTCTTAGCAAAAACTTAGTATACCTTAAATTAGGTACTAGAACAACCTAAGAAAAATAAATTTAGCATAAATAAGGTACTAATAAATTGATTGAATATATGAGTAAACAAGTGTAGCAATTTGTGTAGAAAGAAAGAATAAAAAATCTGTAAATAAGTAGAAAGGCAAGGGTAAAATTAAAAATGCATAAAATGGTAGGGCCCATATCATTGAAATATTTTAAAGGAGTTAAAAGTTAAAATTAAAACAAAAATCTTCATCTTTTTCATATGTTGGTCGAACCTCCCATTACCAAAAACACTAAAGCAATTCTTCCTTCTTCACCTAAAAATTTATCACTTCCCAAAGCTAAATCTTTAACCTCAAAAATACAAGACCTCTTTTTAAGTTGTAATGAGTAATTTCAAGTTAAAAAGGGGTTTAAAAGCCAAGAAAATGAAAGGATTTACCTTTAGAAGTTCAATGAAGCACAAATTGAGGTAAAGCTCATATCTTGATGTCTATTTAAAATTTTTGAATTATATGTATAGAATAATCAATGATTTAGAAGTTTTAAGCTATATATAGAGATATGAATAAAAATAGAGCTAGGGTTACAATTATGTAAAAACCTAGAATAAGGATTAGGATGAATTAATTCAATTAACATATAAAATCTGTGTAATAACCCAATCGAGACCTAACGTAAAATAATAGAGACCTAATGTAAAAGAAGTCAAGACCAAGTCTAGAATAATCGAGACTATAACTAAGCTGAGACCAAATTCAAAGAAATCGATACCTAATTTGAAATAATCGAGACTAAATGTCACGGCCCAATTTTAGACCATGAAGGTCTTAGGGTACGGGTAATGCTAAGGCAACCAGTACCTCGAAGAACCCATGCATTTACTTTAACTTTACTTTACAATCATTACTTAACCTGTGCTACATTTTAGGTGATAATTTTTTGTTTACATCATAAGATTCTTATAGAAAAACTGACAGAATTTCCTTTATAACTCTGACTTAAGCTATTCGTAAGACATAAAAATTACACTTCCAATAAAGCATACATCCCCTTTTAACCTCCATTAGTCAATCGCAACTCAATATGCACTTCAATGTTTGCATTCATATCTCATATCATTTATACATCATATAAATTTCTCATATCATATATATGTATATCATTAACATTTTCATATCATATCTGATTATCATTTGATCATACTTAACATTATACTCTTAGCCAATCCAAGCCCTATATATATAATATACCAAGGAACTTCTTTATATAGGAGTGACCTCGATACATACATCTGTAATCCAAGGTTGATGGTAATGTAGCCAATGGATGACTGCCTCACCGAGGTCCTGAAAACATATAACCACTGAGGGGGTGAGTATAAGATTATACTCAGTGAAATAATATATATGATTATGCAATATTATTCATGAAAAGTCACATCTACCCATTAATGATCTGTAATTATGAATACTGGTGATAGAATGATGAAATACATATCATGAACCATAATGCATATAATATAACAGGAGTCTGTAACATGTCATATCATATTATATAATAAATTGTTACTTCACTTCTCTTCCATCACATTTCCACCCAATCACACCATTTCCAACCAATCATACCATGGCATAGGGAATTTATCCCTCCCTAGCAGAGGTCATAACATATATCTGTGTACACAGCCGATGGATTTATAACTACACCATCGAAGTAATCCTGTTATAACATATTATATGCAAATGTCTCATATAGCATGGATATAACAATATAAAGTCTCAAATATGACTTTAATGATGATAAATAATATCATAAGGATCAAAGAAACATTTTGGCCCAATATAAAAATTTTGGCTGTCTGGGCCCAATTGCGTCGGCGCAACTAATATTCCTAAATTACGGGTTCGTTTCTCATTTTTCAGGCACTTTCTGGTTTGCCCTGAAATCAATATTTCCATGGCATTTTCTTTATACCAATAACAAATACATATATATAATAGACAATTAGGCTTGATTTGACATCAAAAAACCTTTTAGAATGGATTTTATAGCAAATCAAAGTTTATGTCAGTTTTAGGCATTTTGGCAGCGCTATTTTAGGTCATTTTAGCAAAACTGCCCAAAAATGGATCATTAATGGTTTTCAATCAAAGATATCATTTCATATGCATAAATGCATGACTTATGAATGAATAATGCATGAATCATATATATGGACTCACCTCTAGCAAAAACTCCAATATTTTCCCCCAGTAAACCTAGCCAGCCCGCAACTCACCGTCTGCAACTCTCACTTAAGATGATTCTCCTATATTAACCAAATCACTCTGGTAAGACTTATACTCATTATACTTCATATCAAAACACATATCATACCATATTAAAGCATAACAACATGCATAAACACACATTATTCACCAAAGCCCCTGTTTCATACTTTTGACTCTTTTCATACCTTTTATGCATCAAATGCATTTCTATCACCACATTTCATTCACATTACACATATTCATCATTATAATGATAAGTTAAGAACTTCCAAACACTTAGTTCAATATTTCATACCAAACATACATCACATTTCAAGTATGCATTCCAAATACTTATATCATTCAATCTCTCCACATTTGAACTTATACATTTCCATCATTCATGCCATTAAACTATATTCAAACCTTACTTCTTCAATTGCATTAGCCTAACACCTTAAAGTAACAAAGTCAATATAGTTCCACCTTAATGGAAATCATTCCATTCATCCATTTT
>CANXYC011025823.1:0-30083 GCA_948193065.1 Aleurites moluccanus | reverse complement strand
AGTTAGGTTTTCCTTTTCCCTATAAGCCTAGAACAAAGTTAGGTTTTCCTTTCCCTATAAGCCTAGAACAGATATAGGTTTTCCTTTCCCCTAAAAACCTAGAATAGAGTTAGGTTTTCTTTTCCATGCACTGATCCTTTTCCTTATCTTTAAAAGGTACCAATGGCCAATCCAACCAATATGGATACTATGGACATACTTCTCACCACCCTCATCAAAAGGCAAGAGGAAAATTTTGAAGCCATGCTCAATTCCACCCTTAGTGCTCAACAAGCTGACTTTTCCAAAGCCTTGATCGCTCAACAAACTAGATTCTATAATACATTGGCCTATGTGACCAAAACCTTGAATTCCCAGATTGATGACATAAAATCCATGAATCAGACCAGGCCTAAACTAGCTGATCCAGGCTCTTCAAATACACCTCAAGTTAACCTGACCAATACCAACCCTTCATTTTCCTTGAATCCTTTTCAATGTAAGGAAAGCTTCACCTAGTCTCTCGTGAAAAAAAAAAACAGAATAACACCAACCTTTCCTTTTCCTTGAATTTTATTCAAGGTAAGGAAACCTTCACTTCCATTACCTCTACCAAACAGAAGAGTCAGTCTCTGAGATGGAAATTCACAAATTTGGGCATGCACTAGAGCTTTGTTTACAAGATCTCAATGACATTGGAGATATCATTCCCTTTATTTTAATATCTGACGCCCCCATTTACCTTTGAAATATTAGCAGTCCCTTCAGATCTAAAGATTCAGATTAGGAGGAAAGTAAGTCGAAATAGACCCCACCTCATCAACCAACCAAAGCCCAAATTAGCATAGTTTATGGAGAAATTCAAGCCCAGTTAATCTGACCTGGCTGAGATTGAATTCAAATCAAAGTCTGAGTCCAAGTTGAGTCATAAGTCAAGTCAGAGTCTAAATCTGAGTCATAGTTAGAGTTTTTTTGAGTCACATTTCTTCTCATTTCCTTTTTTTCGAGTATGTAATTGACCTTTTTGGTCTTTCCTACAATTTTGATGTAACCATGGATGATGGTACTCTTTTTTATAATAAAAGTTTGAATTCTTCTTATATCCTCCTTTTCATTTTAATTGCTTTATCAATGATAAAAAAAGAAAAGAAAAAGGTAAGAAAAAAAAAGAATCAATTAACTTTGGCACTGATAATGAACTGAAAATTGCATACATGGCATCATCATTTTGTAAGGCTTCTTTATTCAAAATAGTTCAGGAATTCTTAGATGGCTTTGTCTAAGGACCCGAGCATATGACGAGTATTGATTTCAACCTTGGAATATATGAAGCTTGTAAAGGAGGACTTGTGAAGGTTAAAGGCAAAATGATCTCCCAAGACGTTGCCAAGTTATTAAAGAACGGTTTCATTGAACCTGCCACTTACCCTTCATGGCTAACCAACATAGTGCATGTGCCCAAAAAAGATGGGAAAGTAAGAATGTGTGTGGATTACAGGGATCTGAACAAAACCTGTCCAAAAGATGATTTTCCTTTATCTCATATAGACTTATTGGTTGACCGTATGGCCGGATATGAGATAGTCTCCTTGAATTTTTTATATGCGGGTATAATTAAATACAAGTCTATCCACTTGACAAGGAAAAGACAGCCTTTATAATAGAATGGGGCACCTACTGCTGCAAGGTCATCCCTTTTGGTTTAAAGAATACTGGGGTAAGATACCAGAGAATGGCTCCGACTATCTTTCATGACATGATTCACAATGATGTGGAAGTATACATTGATGACATGATTATCAAGTCTAAAATACCAGAAGAACACATAGATGCATTAAGTCGTTTCTTCCTTAGATTGAGATAGTACAATCTAAAGTTCAATCCAACAAAGTGTGTTTTTGGTGCATCCTCAGGTTTGTTCCTGGGCCACATGGTAAGTAAAAAAGGGGATAAAAGTAGACCCAGCTAAATCAGGAGCCATCTTAGAGATGCCAACTCCAAAAACAGAGAAAAAAATTAGGGGATTTCTAGGGCATTTACAGTACATCAGTCGATTCATTTCTCAACTGACTGACGTTTGTGGACCCATCTTTAAGTTATTAAAGAAAGGATCTCCTAAGGAATGGAATGATGAATGTCGGCAGGCTTTAGAAAATATCAAGCAGTACTTGCTAAATCCTCCTGTCTTGCAACCGCCTAGGCCTGCTAAACCTTTGCTGTTATACCTTTCTGTTACTCAAGAAGCCATGAGAGCAATGCTCGCTCAAAATGTTGTGGATTCACGTAAGGAAAATGCCATCTATTATTTGAGTAAGCGCATGCTTGCTCATGAGCTCAAGTACAATCAGATTGAGCAGTTATGTCTTGCTTTAGTTTGGATATACCATAAGCTGCAGCAATATTTGGGTTCATACACTACGCATGTCCTAGCAAATAAGAGCCCTTTGAAATTCCTTATGGAGAGATCAGTTCTTGATAGTAAAATGACACGTTGAATGGCAAAACTGTTGACATTTGATCTAAAGTAGGTCTCAGGAAAGGCATTTCAACAAAAGAGTAATTGTCAAATGGTTGGAAGAAGATAACTTGGTATTAAAAGGAAATCAGAGCTCCTGTTTAGGAACCAAGAGGAAAATTTATGCCTAATTGGGCTGACTTTTATGTGTCAAAGAAGACCCTGTCTAGCATAGGTATTATACTTATGGATTAGATGGAAATGAATGTTCAAACCATTGTAATCAGATGATGCATTGTATGAATAGAACTATGAGGACCTGATTCTCCCAAAAGAAAATTTTGATGTGCAAAAAAAAAATGCAAATAGAGATACATAGGCAGTCTACTTTGGGTAGGTCCAAAGCATAATAAAATTATCATTTTTTGTGCCTAGATTAATTGGTTCATGCTCCCTAAGTCGAAAACCAAAATAAGGCGGCTTAGGCAAAAATTAGAGCAGCACGGCGAGTTGAAAACCTAGAAGGGCAGCTCGAGCAAAAATTAGAGCAAAAAAAAATCATCATTTTCTGAGTCTATCATCATAGCAAAAGTTGCTAACAAGTCCTTACCAGAGTCATCAGAGTCATTTCAGTATCTTAGTATCAAACGATTGTCATATTAATCTGTCACGTATCTTAGCTAATTGGCTAAGTTGTCTTTGTCCCACATCAGGAGTATGTCCTTTTGTGTCAATCATCACATCTCTTAGTCAAAGCAGTTAAATGGCTAAACTACCCTAATCCCTCATCAGCATGTTTTCTAAAGTCAACATCTAGTCACTGTGGCTAAATCCATCATCCGAGGATAAGTAATCCAAAGTCATCATTCCTTGAGTCGATTGTCCAAATCACCAAATTGAAAAGTCTTTTTCTTTCATGATGAATGACTTTACTTTCAAGTCATTTGACTCATATATCAATTCCAAAGAATCCAACTGACAAAGTGTCAGTCAAGTCGTTGACCCATGTGTTAGTCCTACTTGTCCAAATAGACAAAGTGTCGACTCTAAGAATCTTTTCAATCTCAAACAGTAGGAATAGTTGTGCTTGTCTTTCCCATAAGTCGAACTCATAAAACCTCCCATTTCCCAAAAGCAAGTCCAAGCTAAAGGGGCAAAGCATAAAGGATTCAATGGTTTGAACGAAAAGTGTTCAGATTCCTCTAATCTTCATCAATGAAACCAAAGTCAAAATTCTCAAATGATCTTTGGATCGTCTGAGTAGCCAAGCCCTCATTACCAAATTTAAAACTTGTTATCCTTTTGAAGTTGCGTCAGGTAGGAAATTAAAAATGGATCACAAATCAAGGTCCATGAGCCTAAGTAGCCATGTATCTTTTTGAAGGTTTGAACCCATCTGAAAAAAGCCTCTAGCCTGAGACAAAGCCAACCACAAATTCATCTTCCATAAACCTCATTGAACAAAGTCATCTTTGGCATGAACCAAGCAAGCCAACTCTCAAAGCCAATCCTTCGGCCCAAATTAAAACCAATCCACATAGCCTTCCATATGGTGTCCAAAATCGAATCGACAAGACCAACTCACATAGTTGACCTTTAGGAGTCCAAAACCATTTCGATAAGGCATACCTGACCTCAGCCTTCCAAGTTAATCTTTGAACCATTACTGGGCATGGCATCATCCTCAATCCAACATACTCGGTCAAAACTGAATGTGCCTTCAAAACCTCACCTCTCCATTGTCACTACCCAATAAATTGCCAATTCCCTCTCAAACCTTTGATGACCACCAAAGTGATCTAAGTTATCATTCCTCAAAAGCAGGCCATCTCTTTGAATCACAATCCCCAAAAATGGGTCATCTCCACAAGAACCCAAGTGCAACCCTTAATCCAAACCCTATTCAAATCCATTATCCAAGATCAACCATAGTCTCAACCTTTGATCCAAGATCAAGTCCTAAACTTACCCTTTGATCCAAGATCAAACCCTATTCAAATCTAAGATACCAGATCGGCCAAAATCTCACCATTTGATCAAACGGATGCAACCTTTGATCCAAGATCAACGCCCTTAATCTCACCCTCAAAGACCAACAAAATGACCAAGTCACCCCTTTCCACAAGTCATTTTCCTTCAAAAAGTGGGCATCCTGCTAAAATTTCAATCATCAATCTGACATTTCTCATAAATTGTCACCTTACAATGCATATCAGCCTTTCACTGGTTCAAGGTATTAGATTTGTCAAAACATGCATTAGAAATAGGATGCATATGCAAATTCAGAGTCGCAATTAGTGTCAATCAAAGCTCATTGAACCCTCCAAGGGTAATTGCATTTTTCAAACTAGAACAGAATTAGGTTTGCTCTTTTGAAAAAAAAAATCGATTGCCTAAAGAGCTTAGGTTTTCACATTTAGCTTAGCATAGAGTTAGGGTATTACATCTCATTAAATTCTTTTTGATTTAGGGAATCATAAATTGCATTATTTCCTTAGAATTTGGAAAATCTCTTAAGCCATGCATCATTTTCCTTCAACTCAAAGGTTCATAGGTCACATATCATTAAAGTCTCACTCATTTATTTTTTGAGCTTAAAAAAAAATCATTTTAAGCCTAAGCAGCCCTTGGCAAACCAAAAAATATTTTAAGCCCAAGCAGCCCTTGGTAAGCCAAAAATCTTTTTAAGCCCAAGTAGCCCTTAGCAAGCCAAAAATCATTTTAAGCCTAAGTAGCCCTTGGCAAACTAAAAATCATTTTAAGTCTAAGTAGCCCTTGGCAAACTAAAAATCATTTCAAGCCCAAGTAGCCCTTGGCAAAATCAAAATCCATTTTCCATCCAATTTCATTTTGAAAGATGTTTGAAATCAAAATCCATTTTCCACCTGATTTCATTCTGAAAGATGCTTGAAATCAAAATCCATTTTTTATCCGATTTCATTTTGAAAATGTTTGAAATCAAAATCCATTTTTTATCCAATTTCATTCTGAAAAATGTTTGAAATCAAAATCTATTTTCCATATGATTTCATTCTAAAAGATGTATGAAATCAAAAATCTATTTTCCACCTCAATTCACCCTGAAAGATGCTTAAAGCCAAAACTCTTGAACATTCATCCTATGTGCTTAGCATAGCACCAATATCATTTTTAGCACAACATTCTTATCACCTTAGCAGAGAGTTAGGATCCCTCATTCTGAGACCTATAGCAGAGCTAGGCCTCTCCTTTTCTAAAGTTAACCATCTTAGGTCATCCTAAGGGTAGTTTTAGGATCTCATCAAACTTTTCTAAAGGTAGCTTTAGGAGCTTTTCAGACCATCCTAAGGGTAGCTTTAGGATCTCATCAACCTTTTCTAAGGGTATCCTTAGAAGCTTTTCAGACCATCCTAAGGGTAGCTTTAGGATCTTTCCAGATCATCCTAATGGTAGCTTTAGGATCTCATCAAACTTTTCTAAGGGTAGCCTTGAAAACTTTTCAGACCATCCTAAGGGTAGCTTTAGGATCTTTTCAAACCATCCAAAGGGTAGCTTTAGGAGCTTTTCATACCATCATAAGGGTAGCTTTAAGATCTCATCAAACTTTTCTAAAGGTAGCCTTAGAAGCTTTTCAGACCATCCTAAGGCAGCTTTAGGTGCTTTTCAGACCATCCTAAGGGTAGTTTTAGGATCTCATCAACCTTTTCTAGGGGTATCCTTAGAAGCTTTTCAGACCATCCTAAGGGTAGCTTTAGGATCTTTCCAGATCATCCTAAGGGTAGCTTTAGAATCTCATCAAACTTTTCTAAGGGTAGTCTTAAAAGCTTTTCAGACCATTCTAAAGGTAGCTTTAGGATATTTTTTCGACCTTTTTAGGGGCAGCCTTAAGAGCACCTCTTCGTACCCTTCCTAGGATAGCCTTAGGATATCTTTACTTTATCATGGCAGCCTATGTCCACTATCAACATGGTTTCTTTTCTAGAAAAGCAACCATGTTGAGCATTCCTTTGCTCCAAATAGACAGGAACAACCCAGTTCACTTACATCATGTCTGTAATTCAAAATGGATAGCCGTGATGGGGGCAGTTGTGAACACTCATTTTTTACACCCCTCGGACTCATACCAACCTGAACGGCACTCCCCAGAACCAAACCCATGCTTGGACAGACTCGGAACAGCCACAAAATGAAGTCTGGGCACAAGTGCCGCCCTCCAGGCATGGCGGCATCTGCCATGCCCAAGGGCGGCAGCATGGCTCTTTGCCACTGTTGCCACCCTCCTTCAGACCCTGTGCCACCAAGGCACCCTAGTGGCGACACCACCCCCTTTCGGAGGCAATAGTACCTCTTGCCAGCGGCAGCTACGTTCTAGACTCTTTTTCTTCCGAATCCCACATTGGAAAATCATGGGATTCGACCCCCCAAGCTTCTATTATAAATAGAGAGCCTCCCCCACCTTCCAAAAACACACAAGAAGACACAAAAGCAATAAAAGACAAGAAAAAGAAGACAAGAAATTATTTAGGCTATTTGATTTCGTCTTTTTTTCTCTCTAAGTCATATTTTCTTTTTTAGCTCTCTTTGAATTTAAAGAGTTGCTACTAGGGGCGTGCTGAGCCTTAAAGTTATATTTTTTTTCCTAAGCAAGGTCCCTCTACCGGTTTGTTTTCTTAAGAGCTAAGAAGACATCTCGACCCATTTCCTTAGGCTTCATCCGATCTAAGGTGGAACTCCGATCCGGAAGAGCACTCCGTCCTCCAACATCCCTAAAAGCTAGGGCAAAGGTATCGTCTCCTAACTCATCTTCTTTACTTTGGTAGAGCATCAAAATAAAGAATCAAAACATGATAAATTGGGCATAAAATCAACTCTCCTTCACGAGAAGGAAGAACTGCATGGGTTTTGATTCCCATTCAACGAGATATGCAAGCAAGCTGCATAAAAGCTTCAAATCCAAAAAAGACAAAAAACCATCTCTTTTGCTTGGATTATTTGCTTTATTTTATTTGTTGAATAGTATTTTTTGGGGAATGTGTGATCAATCTAGAACCCATAAGTGCTAGAGTTGATATCCCCTATTTTGGGATTTTGAGGGGTAATAATTTACTTTTATTGCTTTCTTTGATTGTTTTACTTGATTGCTTATATTTCAATTGTTCATCTATTTATCTACTTGCTCATGTATCTTATACATCATTCTTTAATTGCTCATGAAAATCGTTTTAAATCAAGGTTAAAATTGAAAGCCAAGTTCAACCGAAAACCTAGTCTCCGAATCCTTTTTGGTTTCAAGGACTAGTGCACTTTTTCCTTTAGGATAAAATTAAAGTCAAAATGGGTTTTTACCTTAAATTTTTCCAATAAAAAATAACTTAAGGTGGTGACTTCAAAACATCAAAATCATTTTCAAATAAAAGGCACTAAGGTCATCTCCTCCGTGAGAAATTGCCCCAAATGAGCATTCTTGAAAGCAGGCCCAGACGCGGTGCTCGGGCGAGGCCTCACAGACTTAAAATTGTGTTATTGGGTTCTACAAGTGTCGGTCGCCTTTGGCAGTTCCTGCATCTTATGACCATAATGCCCCGAATTTGGGTCATGATAGAGGTGGTATCAGAGCTTAGGTTACATGAATAGTATATAGATACAATGTTAACAGGACATAGGGTAAACCATAGAGCAATAGAAATTCATGTTTCGTCTTTTGCAGTATTCGTCATATTTCTGTATATTATGTGATATTGTACTATATTAAACCGTCATATCTTTTCTGTAGTGATCAAGATGTCAGATAGGGAGCGTGAACGTATTACAAAATTAGAACATGTTAGAAACAAAGAATTTAGCAGAGAGGCTGAAGTGGCCTTAAATGAATCATTAGAGTTAGGGAGGAAATAGAAGAAGCTCCCTGATTTCGATGAAGGACAGAGGATACCAGGGGTAGTGAAGATCCCTGGAGAGTAGAAATGATGTAGGGAATGACGAAATTACATTGAAAAATATAAGATTTGAGGCAGGAAAGGCAAGCAGTGCCTCCTCCAGTATCGCTAGAAGTACCTCCTCCTCATACACAAGTTGTACCTTTTCCACCAGTACCAGTACCTCTGGTAGCAGATCCAGTCAACCCTGTATTTTAAGAAGACCGCCGTATTATAGATGAAGGCAAGGTGAGCATGTTTAATTTTCTGAAGTTGAATTTCCCTGAATTTAAGGATGACAGAAGAAAGGAGCCAATAGATTTCCTAGAACAGATAAAAAAAGTGGTATGGAGATTGCCCTGTTCAGATGCACGAGCTGTAGAGTTAGTGGGTTTACTGCTAAAAGGAAAAGTATGGACCTGGTTTTCTAGACATGTAGAGACTCGATTGTACAATGGTCACCCTCCTACCTGGGCACAATTTAGACAGGCACTATTAGATGAGTTTCTCATTGAGGAAATAAAAGACAGGAATATCATTCAGTTTGAACAGTTAAAGCAAGGAAACAAGTATAGAGGAGTATGCAGATGAATTTATTAGATTGAGTTGGTATGCTACCAGGATATCATCAATAGAAGCAGATTTGATTAGTAGATTCAGAAGAGGTTTACATGCATCTCTGCATAATGTTTGGTTTTCTATATAATTTACTTCTCTAACAACTATCATTGATGAGGCAACACAAATGGAGGAAAAGTATAGAGAAGAGAGAGAAAAATGGGATTAGAGGAAGAAAGAATGATCCAATAGACAGTTTAAATGGAGGGAAGGAAGTTCCCAACAACGATAGATAGATACAGTCTCCAAAGCATAACAAAGACAATAGTCTAGTAATCTGAGGAGAATAGGACAGGGAAGAGGTAACCCTAGACAAACAGTTTTTGGGTATTCATAGGGATCCTCCAGACTGATGTTCCAGGCACCTAGCGAACCATTATGGAAATTTTATGGTAAGAGACATAGAGGAGAATGCAGGAGGCAGACAGGTGCCTACTTGAGATGTGGCCAAAAGGGCCATTTTATTAAAGATTGTCCTGTAAGATATGAACATCAGACTATTACAGTGGCTTCACAACCAATAGTATAGATGAGTCAGACTGATAACAGAGAGGTGATAGGCAGAGGCAGAGGCAGAAGTCAGGGATAGAGTAGCAGTCAGACTCCTGCTGGGAGAGGACAGGGACATGTATTTGCTGTAAATCCTCAAAAAGTTGTAAATCCTCAAGAAGCTGTAATACCCTAGAAAACTACCATAAGAATATAATAATATAACTAGTTATCAGACTGGGAACACCGAAATAACTAAGAAAAATTTTTTAACCTCAGTTAGAATGCATTTGTGATACTGTCCCAGAAAATATCGGTGTTAATTACATTGCCTGAGGAAATAGCAGTCCGGTTGACAGATAAATTTCTAATTGAAACAAGAGGGTAAAGAATCATATATATATATATATATATATATATATATATATATATATATGAAATTTTAGTGAAAAGAAAAAGTTGAAAAATGTTTTGGAACACTGAAAATTTGAATAATGGCAAAATCATAAATAAGTCGAACTTTAGGAGTATAGTGGGAAACATACTGTCTAAGTTCCAGAATGGCTCTAAAACTATTTTTATAATAAAGTACAGATAAAAAAAAAGTCATTTCAATTCCCACTTTGAAACTTGATTCTCAATAAAATTAACAGAATAAATTATAGAAGTAAGTGGGTTAAAGTCCAATTATTAGATAGTTTGAGGACTAAAGTATAATTTGCCAAGTCTTCCAAGTATATAAGCCACACTTAGATATTTTTTGGTCATCTTCTCCCTCCCATCTAGCTTTGGACGAACCATTCTCCAAGTAAAACCCATCAATTTTCAAGCTTGTTTCAAGAGAAAACCTAAAGAAAACACTAAATCCAACCTTGATTCTTCCATTTCCAGACAAATTTCACTTGGAAAATCAAAGAATTTCAAGAACCAAACCTTTGTAGATTTTGGGTGGAACATCATATCAAGGTGACAAGTTAATTTCTTTGGTTTAATGGTTGATTTAGATGTATTAGATGTTAAATAGAATGGGTTTAGTGTTAATTTGTATCAATTGATGCATTTGATGGATTTTTCCTAATTTGGAAACCCTAGGTTGAAGTTGTGTGAATTGAATCTTTGAATTAGTGTTAGTTAATATTAATTAAGCTTAGAATATATTAATTGGAGACTAATGGATGGTTAATTTGTGATTGGTTTGATGTAGAACACAAGGATTTGGAAAGTTATGATTTTTGCCTACTTTGAAGATTTTGGTAGCAAACCAATTTTTCTAGCTTATTTGAAGTACGAGGTGAATTTAATATGTATAATTTATCATGTTTATAGTATTGATTTGTTGATTGGAAACCTTATTCTTTTCCCTTATTTTGGCCGAACCATATAGGCACTATTCATCACTTTGTATTTTGCTTGGTTTCCATCTTATTTCACATGCTCATTTGATCCATTAAATGTTGTTTATTGTTAGATAATTGTTGCCTATTGAGTTTCTTTGATTTGGACTTATTGTTGATTATATGGGCAATGTCAAGGTTGCACCATAACCTAGCCAAATTGCCAATTCAATGATGCACACCATGTATTTGATTAAATGTCTAGTTTATTTTGCCATAGGCCTACCATTGTTTTATCCATAGGCCTACCATTTGAATGCCATTGTCATCAGCGATATTGACATGCCAATTGTTCCAACCAAATGACCATTGATGATAAACCTATGATTCATTCCAATGTTAAATGCTATTCTTATTTCCATAGTTTATTGTACCTTCCATTGCTTCTTCATTGCTTAATTGCAGTCTCATTTGATTGATACATGAGCTATTGATACTTGATGAGACCATTATTGTTTATTGGTATCTAATGACTTGTTCTATATCTATATTGGTTCTAATGTGATTTGACAGAGCTTTTTCACTTAAGGGGTAGCGGGTAAATACCGTCGGCGATGTGCACATTGTATATTGGATACCCTAGCTAGGAAGGGTTAACTATCTTAGCCATAAAACCTTATCAGTCTTATGTTTATTGATATGTGATTGACATATGATATATGAGTTTCATGGTCCATCATCTGTCTTATCTATATGATATGAGCTTCATTGACTTGTTAATTGATTCTATAGTCCTTTACTGTATTATGATTTCTTATTCTGTTATCAATGTGCAGATTAATATTTATTGATTATCTGCTATTATTCATTGATATCCTAGCATTTTTCCTTAGAGTGATGCATATTAGATTCATTGAGTACTATATACTTACTCCTTTCAATTGTTTCCCCTTTCCAGGTGCAAATTGAGTAGCAGATTCCCGATTGTTGTTTTTGAGGAATTTTACAGTGTCTGTAATAGCAATAGAATTATTTTAACACTGTATTTTTGTAAATATTTTAGTTGCTCTATAGGTTGTCTAAATGGCATAGTTAGACTATAATTATGTATGTATGGTATAATATGAATTTAAGTATAAATATGGCATGAGATGATGGTAAATATAGCCAATTGTAGAATAAATTACAGACAAACATACAGATTATAGGATGGATATTAATTGAGTAATTGATTAATAATTTGATAGTAAATGGTTATAGAATGTGATGCCAGTAGCCTCTGGTATCTCTTGCATCCTAGGACCGTTATGTTTCGAAATCGGAAAGTGACAGAAGCACAGAAAGCATATAATACAGTAATAGGTATGATTCCAGTACAAAATGAAATTGCTCAAGTGTTGTTTGATTGGGTACCACATACTCTTTTGATTTACTAGTGTTTGCACCTAAATTGCATAGGGAAAGGTAGTTATTAAGGATACTGATAGAGATCTATACTCCTACGGGGAGAGTATAGAAATAATTTATGAGTATTCGAACTGCATTGTAAAAATTGAAGATATATTTTTTGCATGGCAATTTAATTGTATTGTCTGTGTTAGATTTCAGTGTAATTTTGAGGATGGACTAGTTGACAGTTCATCGAGTAATGAATGATTATTTTGTAAAGAAAGATAAATTTCAGCCTGAAGAGCAGGCGAAGTTTGAATATCAGGGTTATAAATATGAATCTGGTATCAAACTTATTTCAACAATTAGAGTTAGAAAGATGTTAAAGAAGGGATATCTGGCTTATGTAGTGGATACTTAGAAGACTCCAACATGAATTGATCAGATTCCTGTTGTCAGAGAATTTTCTAATGTAATCCTTGAGGATTTATCAGGGCTATTCCCGGAAAGGGAAATTGAATTTGAAATTGAAGTGTATCTTAGTACAAACCCAATATTTATTCCTCCTTATTGGATGACACTCACAAAATTAAAGAAGTTGAAAGTTCAACTTCAAGAATTACTGGATGAGGAGTTTATGAAACTGAGCAGTTCTCCTTGGAGTGCTCTAGTACTGATTGTGAAGAAATAGGATATATCGAAGACAGTCTTTAGAACCCAGTATGGATACTATAAATTTCTAGTATTGCCATTTGGGTGAACAAATGCTCATATGGTATATATATGGATTTAATGATTCGGGTCTTCAAGACTTACTTGGATAAGTTTGTCATAGTGTTTATTGATGACATTCTTAACTATTCCCAATAATGAAGAAGAGCATGCAGAGTATTTGAAAACAATATTACAGACACTGTGAAAATATAGTTGTATGCCAAATTGTTGAAGAATCAATGTTGGCTTACTGAAATATGTTTCTTGCTTCATGATGTCGGCAAAGAGAGTATTAATGTAGAAACTATTGCTAGTTGGCTCCGGCCTTCTAATCTTTCTGACATACGTAGTTTTCTTGGCATGGCTGGATACTTTAAATAGTTTATAAAGGATTTCTTGAAAATAGAAGCTCCATTGACCATATTGACCAGGAAACAGGAAAAGTTCTAATAGACTGATGAAAGTGAAAAGAAATTTTAGACACTGAATTTATGTTTCACGACTGCACTAATAATGGCCTTACCAATGGAAACTGATAAATTTACAGTGTATTGTGGTGCATCTAGAGTTGGATTAGGTAGTGTTCTTTTGTAGAATAAGAGAATTATTGCCTATGCTTTATGACAAAAGGATTTAAATCTATAGCAATGAAAATGGGTTAGATTGTTAAAAGATTATGATTGAGAGATAATATATCATCCAAGTAAAGCCAATATTGTAGCAGATACATTAAGCCAAAGGTCAATAGGAAGTCTAGTTCATATTACTGTTTCAAGAAAATCATTAATCCAGGAGGTAAAAGAAGTGATCGATATGGGAGTTGAATTGGAATTAGTAACCCAGGATCAAATCCAGGCTCTGATAGCCCAGTTTCAGCTAAAGCCAATATTAATTAATGATATTAAAGCAGCATAGGAAAAAGATTTTATCTTTTAGGGTTAAAAGAAGATGTGTAGAATGGTAAAACTTCTGAATTTGCAGTAGATAATGAAATATCGAAATGTGAGAAACAATTATGTGCATTAGATACTAATGGATTATAAAAAAGGATCATGAAAGAAGCACATTACGCTTACTATTATGTTCACCTAGAGTTACAAAGAAGTATTATGATTTAAAAGAATATTACTGGTAGCCAGTATGAAGTGAGATGTAGCAAAGTTTGTATCTATTTACTTAGCCTATCAACAAGTTAAGTTTGAACATTAGAAGCCATCGGATTTACTATAGGAAATTGAATTGCCAGAGTAAAATGAGAATAAGTTACTATAGATATTGTGGATTAATTTATCGAAAACTTTAGGGAATATAATTCTATATGGACTATTGTTGATCGACTGACTAAGTTAGTTCACTTCTCATAGATAAAGATCAGTTATATTGTGGCATAGTACGCTCAGCTATATATTGACAAGTTAGTACAACTTCATGGAGTACCTATTATTAAAGAGAGAATGAAGACCGTGTTTAGTAGACAGAAAGGTTATGCCGATCCTAAAAGGAAAGATCTTCTTTTTACCGAAGGTGATTTTGTTTTCCTTAAGATTTCGTTTATGAAAGGTGTAAGGAGGTTTCGAAATAAAGGTAAATTGTCACCTAGATACATTAGACCATTCGAGATCCTAGAGAAAACTAATAATGTTGCTTATAGATTGGCACTTTCACTTAATCTGAGTTATGTGCATCCAGTGTTCCATATATCAATGCTTCGCAAATATATACTGGATCCATCGCTTGCATTGAAACTATAAGATATAGAGATTAAGGAAGATTTATAGTATGAAGAAATACCTGTGAAAATAATTGATCGATATGATAGACAACTACATGTCAAGGAGATTTCGATGGTAAAAGTATATTGGAAATATATAGTCAACAAAAGACTATACATGAGAAAGCAAGTATGATATGCATGCTAATTATCCACTTATGTTCCAATAGCAAGGCATGTTTAATTTTAAATTCGATGATGAATTTATTTGAAGGGGGGTAGAGTGTAACATCCTAAATTTCGATTCAAATTTTGGACAGTTCCCTTAACTACCGATTTGATAACACCTATAATTTTTACTCAGACTGAAGAGTTAGTTCAGCACCAAAGCTAAAGTTATTTAACACAGATCCATGAGTAATAAGAGAACTAAAATAATGTTATTTATTGATAAAAAGAAAGCATGAAAAGTGTTATGGAAGATGAAAAATCAATAGAATGGCAAAACTGTAAATAAGTATAACTTTGGAGGTATTTTTGGAAACCCACAGTCCAAAACTCAGAATTGGACCCAAAGTATTTTTATATGATAGAATAGCCTAAAATAAGTATATTCATTCCCCACACTGATATTTGATTCTCAACAAAAATAATAGAAATAATTACAAAAAAGTTATCGAGTAAAAATGCAAATAAGTAAAGTGTGGGGGCTAAAGTACAAATACCCAAAATTTTGGCATATAAATAGTTGCGTTTAGATATTTTCCAACCAAGTTTATCTTTTTCTTCTTCTTTCCTTCCTTGGACGAATTCCTATGCCAATTACCCATCAATTTTTCATCCAAATTTCAAGGAAAAACCATAAGAAAACTTGAATCTAACCTAAAACCAACCTTTTCCCATCCAAATTTCATTAAGAAAACAAAGAAAAAATTGAAATTTTTCATCTTAAAGTTTCAACCAACACACCCAAGTGAGGTAACTTGAAGTTTTCTTCCATTTTATGGTTTAGATAGATGATTTAGATGATGAATAATATGGTTTTAACGATTAATTACTTCAATTTGTACCAATTGATAGAAAACCCCAATTTTGGAACCCTAAAATGATTATGTCAAGTATCAAATCTTGAATTAGTGTTATATGATCTTTAATCTAGTTAGAATAAGTGTTATTACCATCATTAGAAGCTAAATAGATGGTTATATTGGTGTAAAGTGTTCATAAAGCTTACTAAAGAAGGTTTTGGTATTCAAGGTGGAATTTTGGCTATATAAGCAATTAGGTAAGTTCAATATACTCCCTTTTTACATGTTATAAGTAATAGAATGAATTATGGAATTGAATTGTTCAAATTACCTATAATACCCTACAAATTCCTAACTCATGTGCATAAATAATTTCTCAGTATGTGATCCATTAGTCTTGAATTGATGGAAAATAATTTTAGAAACACAGTTAGAAAGCAAATTTGAAACTTTTCGAAAAATGGCGGTGTCGGGAACACTGCCGAGAAATTAGTAGTCCGATCAACATAAGAATTTCTGAAGTTAATTTGGGGGTAAAATATGACCATAATTTATGTATAATTTTGGTAAAAAGAAAGAAGTGAAAATCAATTAGGAACACTGAAAAGTGAACAATGGCATTTTGGTAAATAAAGGATAATTCAAGGTGAATAGTGGAAATGGGTCGGTCGGAGTTACATAATGACTCCAGAACTATTTTTATAAATAAGGATAAATTAAAATAAGCCTGTTCACTTTTCGCACTGATATCAAAATCCTGACAGAACTTTCAGAATAAATTTCAAAAGATTTAAGGACCAAAGTGTAAAGGTTGAAACTTGGAGGGTTTAGTTATAATTTTACATATTTTTTTGTCTTATTATGGCTTCATTTTTCCCACGGGTTCTTCTTCTTCCTCTTCATTTTCATTTCGTTTGGCCATCCACCATTTTTTCTCTTTTCCAAACTTCAATTTTCATTTTCTTTATAGATTTCTTTAGGAAATTAATGAAAATATACTAAATCAAGGTTGCTAAACTCAAATTTACCATTAGTTTGAAGGAAGGAGCAAAGGATTGGGAGGCCATTCATCAAAGGAATTTCGGCCATGGAGGATTTTTTTAGGTAAAGTTGTTAGTTTGTTTAGTTTGATTAATGTTTTAGTGATTATTTAGGTTGAATTGAATGGATAATTAGTTTGATTGCATTAGATTATCCAAAATTGAATGAATTTTTCAATTGAAACTTGAAATTGAAGTTGTAAGATTGAATGTGTTGAATTAGTGTTAGGAATTTCAAATTGATGTTAGAAATGATTAATTGGATATGAATGAACAACTAATTGATGGTTAATTTGATGTAGAATTGGAGATTATGGAAATTGAATTTTCAAAGTAGCAAAAATTAGGGATTTTGGTGGAATTGGTTCAATTGAAGTGCATTTTGGCTAATTGGATCAATTGGTGAGTTTACATTACATCAATTATCATGTTTGAATCATTAAATTGTTGAATTGAATCCAATTGTACAAAACCCTAAGGTGGCTGAACCATGTGCCCTAATTTTTGCCTATGTGTTTGTTTGATTTTCCTTGGTTTTTCCTTGCCAATTTGACCCTAATTTAATACTATTTAATCTTGTTTATTGATACCTTAGTGTTGTTGGACAATGTACTTTGTTATTGGTTGAATAGGCAAGCAAATTTTGCTCTGAACCCTAACATATTGGCTTGTCATTGTATGTCACCTTGTGTTTGATAATTTGCCTAGTTTATTTATCATTGGCTTATTGGTTTGCATGTCATAGGCCTACCAATTGAATACCATTGTCGTTAGCAATAATGGTATGCCAATTGACCCACCAATTTCGACCACCGAACCCTTGTTGTTTCTTGCCTTTTCTTATTATCATACTTGATATTATTGATTGTATGTTACCTATGACATTGTAATTGAGCTTATTGAATATTGAATTGATTGATACCGAGCCAATTGCTATTTGATTGATTGTTATCCGGATGCCATTGTTGCTTATGGTATCCCTCGTTATCGACCCTAGTATGGTTTGGCAAAACTTTCGATTCGACAGGGGAGTGGGGAAATACTGTCGACCTTGTACACATTGTATATTTGTACTCTAGCTGGGAGGGGTTATGGTCCTGGCCATAGGGCCTGATCAGCCTTATGCTTATATGATACCGGTGACCTACATGGTCCAGTGATATTGATTGATATGATACTGGTGACCTACATGGTCCAGTAATATTTGATTTGTCTGGTGACTGTATGATTTCTTTTCATATAGTCCATCTCATTATCTGTATTTTCATATGTAACCGAGCTTATATATGATATTTCTTTGATTTACTGTACCTTGACAGTCATTCTGTATTCTGTTATTCATTGACTTATACCATTTCCTATTATTTATTGCGATGCATGTAAATTCACTGAGTATCATCTATACTCACCTTTTTGTTTATTTACCCCATTTCAGGAAAGGAGTAAGTTGTAGAATCCCGACATCTGTCTTCCGTGGATTTCTGCTGCAGTTTATTATGTATAAATTCTGGATTTCTGTATTTATATTTGAGGTTTCTTTATTTAGCTACTCCATAGGTATGTATGGGTTAGTTAGGAGATTAATATTACATATAAAATATTGATAATTATATATTGAGTTATATGATGGATTATGATGTGATAAGTGAATAATTCAGCCAACTGTAGAATGTATGACAGAATGAATGACAAAATAACAGAATGAATAACAGAATTGCATGATGGATGGTAATTTATAATAAATGAATATATATATATTGAGATTGATAGACTGTGTAATAATACTGAGTTCTGCGGGTGTCGGTCGCCATTGGCATTTTCCGTGCCTTAGGACTATCGCGGTCCGGGAAACCGGGTCGTGACATCACCTTTTGGCCGAATCCATCATTGCACATTCCTTTGAAATTTTGCTTCATTTACCCTTGATTTCATCCTTGAATTTGATTCCTAAATGTTTTTTCTTTGTAACCTTTGAGTTGTTGGTTGAATTCTTCTTATTGTGAACCTTTGATTTGATCTTATGGCTGTGCTAAATTTCTATCAAAACCATGTCAAATTATTGATTGAAAGTTGCACACCAATTGTTCGATGAAATGTCTAAACCAAAGTTCCTTCTTTTGTTACCTTAGCCAATGTCATTGTCGCCAGCGACATTGGCTAGCCAATGGCACTCGTGTATATGGCATTGACTAACCTTGAAGTTAATGAACCTATACCTTATCATTGTTATTGTTGTAAAACTTGCTATTGTTTATTGTACCGATATATGTTATTCTGATAAGACAGACTATTTCACAGAGTGGTATTGTTATTGAATCCTATTGATTGATATTATTCTTTTGATGGTATACATTGTTTCTCATACCTTATAAATGTGTAATTAACATAACTACCTGACCGATGGTGTAGTGGGTAAAACTATCGATATTATGTACAGTGACCCGCTAGACAGAGTTAATAGTCCAGGACCCTAGCTGAAAAGGGACTTGTCCTAGCCATAAGGCATGGCCTGCCTTATGTAATTTACTGATACTTACTGTTACTGTTAATGGCCCCTTAGTCTGTCACAGTTAAACCTAATAATGACACTGTCTATCTTATTGTTTCTCTATACCATATCTTAAGGATATTGGTATGCTCAACCTTATTTCTTTAATATTGTTTACTTAATTTCTTATTGAATAAATTACCTATATTTATTGTACTGTATATTGAGCTCACTGAGTATTTATATACTCACTATGTAATGTTTTAAAACTTTTCAGGATAGGAGCAGTGACTTAGTTCCCAGTTTCTTCTTTGAGGAACCAGACTCTATTTTGTAATGTAATTACTGTGATATATTGTATATTGGTTATTTTATATTTATGCTCCATGGTCTGTAATAACTGGTATTAGAAAAGTAGTCTGTATGGTTATTTTATTATGTGATGGAATATTTTATTATGGTACTAATAATGAACTGTGTAGATTGAATATGGATTTTAACTGTGATATTGGTATTTATTGTGGACTTAAGATTTTGTTGCTGGGTTCTACGAGTGTCGGTTGCCTTTGGCAGTTCCTACATCCTAAGACCGTCATACTCTGAATTCGGGTCATGACACTCTGCAATACTTAGAATGAAACTCTTTTTCACCTATCTCAACTCTTACCAAATCGAGATACATTCTCTAGGGCATTAGTCTCTCCCTCATTCTTAAGATAAGAGATCTCCTAAATTTGATCAAAGGTGAGAGTCCATTTTTGTTTCTTAAACATAAACTCCATTTTCCCATTTCTTGCATTAATCATGTAGTAAAAAAAATTCATAACTTAAATTCAAATAAACACCCTTATCATATATATAGGAGCTTCATCGAACCAAATAAAGCTAGACAATATCTCTTCACATCATCTTTTAGACCTAATATGCTAAAATCATTAAAGGAGAGAGATCTACCACTTACCAATTTTTTGCTTTTAGAAATCTCAAATCGTTGGCAGAGTTCCAAAGTAGAGAATGTCAACCCAAATGTGCCTTGAGAACTCTTTCCACTGCTCTTTGGTTGCCTTGGAACCTCTTCTTCCTCTTCACCCATTCTTTCTTTCCCTTTATCTTTCTTTCCTTTCTTGTGGGTAATCATATTTGTTCTAGTCATTTGAAAATGATAAAAGTGAAGTTTGATAAAGGATTTAAGAGGTTTAAGCCGAAATTGATTGAAGATTTGATGGGAAATTTGAGAGAATTTTAAGAGAGTGAGCATGAAAAAAAAAATTAGGATTTTAATATACGTTATGCATATTTTTATAGATCTTGATAAATAATAAGCGTTACTGGAGAGTAATGAGTTTTGCTTTTATCTTTATCTGAATTTTAAAATTTGAAGAAAGTAACAAACATTACTAAAGAGTAACGAAAATTACTTATGAAATTAAAGCAATAAAGGTTATCAAGGATTATGAATGTTAAAAATATTATCGTCCAAAATTTTAAAATTTAGCGAAAGAATATAATGAGCATTAATAATCTATAACGAACATGAATATGGGAATGTGCAAAATTTGAAAAAAGTTTACAAGTTTTGAAAAATGCAAGTGCTTAGATTAAATAGTTTGACAACATGTTAATGTAAATTGAAGTCATAGTGACATAAATTCATAAGAATTTCACCATTTAGATCTTGAATAATCAAGATGTAGGATATTACACTGAAACTTGTGGATGTCCTAGTAAAAGATAGTTTTACTTTTCCATATACACATTGGTGATTTTTTTTTTTATGTATATTTGAGCTTGGTGGGCTTTAGGTTTGGGTTTTGTTGCACCTTCAAGTATCCATTATTCTAGCAATGAAATGTCATGTAATTTAACAAATATAGAGATCATGACATTAGATTTTGTGATGTCTTTTTTATTTTGAAATTTATGTTTTCTAGCAAAGGCTGAAAATAGCTTTGTAATTTACTTTATAGATCAAAGCTACAGGAATTGATCTTTAATTCATTTGATAATTATTTGTTCTTATTTCTGGGATGAGGAAATCAAGAATATTTTTATTACTTAGGGAAACTAGAAATTTTGGGTAACAATCTAAAGAAATTGGATCATTACACAAACTTGATTCTGTTGGGCTTAGTAAAGAAAGAATTTTGAAAGTTTGTAAATCTGACATCTCTTAGGACAATAATAATAGAGATTCTTAATCCCTCTTTTGTTAAAAGTTTTATTTCTACTCGAATTAGACCAATATAAATATCTGCGTTATTTCTCTCTATGTTTATTAAACAAATTTTGAGATAGAAGTCTTATGATTTCAAAATGTTTTGTTGAAGGTTTAAGGTTTATATATATATTCTTAAAAGGTAAGACCTTTTATTCGAGGATAAATATTTAATTTATTTCTTGAACTTATTATTCATGTCCATTTAAATCCAAAATGATTTTTTAAATCAATTAAATAGAAATATTTCATTTTAAGCACAAATGAATCCAAATTATAGCTAAGTGTCATTGTGTATTATATGCGGTCAAATAAATTAAAAAATAATAATTTAATACTATTTTAAATCATTTTTTCTTCTTTCACATTTTTTTTTCTCTTACCTGCTCATCCAGTCATCACAAGTTTGGTAGACAAATCCAGCTGTCACTTCATCGTCAATGATTGCTTTGGTCATCCCTTCCACTGTCGATTCAGGTGAGTCCATCTTTCTCTTTGATCTGTGCCTTGTTCTTGATTTTCAATTTTGATTTTGATTTTTGCTCTCTTTTCTTTAATTGAAATTTTAAATTTAAAATTAAGAAAATATTTTCTCTTTTGCTTCGGAGAAATCCAATATCTAAACCTAGATCACTCACTTGATACGTTATTTTTGGTTTGTTCTTATAGCTCTTGTTCTTCTAAAATTTTGTGCTTT
The DNA here is from genome assembly GCA_948193065.1 of Aleurites moluccanus. Classification (NCBI taxonomy): domain Eukaryota; kingdom Viridiplantae; phylum Streptophyta; class Magnoliopsida; order Malpighiales; family Euphorbiaceae; genus Aleurites; species Aleurites moluccanus. The sequence continues at coordinate 8,032 of CANXYC011025823.1, read as the reverse complement.
CTTGTTCTTCTATAATTATTTGCTTAATGTACTATGTTGTCTATTTCCAAATTTGATATGTTGTTTTTGCATTTGTTACTTTTTTTTTTTAATTGTAAAAGTATTTTTTTAATTGTAAGAATATAATTTATAATTTTTTTTTCCAATTGCTTTTTTAAAATGCTCTATTAATTAATAAAATTTGAGCTAATTTAAATTTGAAATAAGCAGTTGAATTTAATAGATCAAAAATATTATTTTAAATCTAATTAGAAATAGATAATAAGTTAAGAGAAAAAATATAAAAAAAATAAGCGTTTATCCTTTATTCAATTAATAAATTATTAGATCAATAATTTGATGTAATACTTTCAATTAAAAAATAAATAAATAAAAGTAATACCTTAATTGCCTAAAGTATTACTCTAAATAACTTTTTTACTTTAAAAAAAATCATTTTAGGGGCAAAGACCATTTAATTCTGTTTTGAAAAAAGATAAAAGATAAGATAAAATAAGAAGTATAAATTTTTGTCAATATGAAAAACGCTTTTGAAATTTGTAAGCAAAATAGAAAACAATATGACTCACTAACTAATGCTGCAAAAATAAGGTCTAACACAGGCAATTGCCCTCACTATTTTTGAATATTACATGTATATGTAAATATATTATTGATTTATTTTAGACCTGGCAAAAATTACTCGTATCCGCAGGTACCAGTAAATACCTATGAGTAATGCGGGTAATGGGTGTTAAAAACAGCATCCATTAAGAAACGAATATTTTTTATCCGTTACCCAACTAGTATACCTGTTTATGCCTATACCCACAGGTATCCCTTAAAAAAAATGAGTATTTTTTACCCGTTACAAGAGACTAACTCTGCAATATCAATGTTACATTCTTAATTTTTTTTTTTTTTTTACGAATTATTTTTTTTTGTGCCTTTCTTATTTTCTATTGTTTAAAACTTTTAAATTTGTATTATTTTGTTATTATTTGAAACTTTTAAATAGATATTCAAAACTATATATATAACTCATTAGTATAATATAAATTTATAATTAATTATATTTTCTATTGGTGGATAATGAGAGTAAGTTTGAAATTACAATCAAGAAAAATGAATTGTTTTATTTGAAAATGTACTTATCTTTTTTTATTATGCAGGATTATATGAATTTAAAAATAGATTATAAAATGATTTCTTAGATAAAATTTTGAAAGATAAAATTTATATTAAAAATATAGTATTTCTTGAAATAAATTATTTTTTTAGAATTGACAATAAATAAATAAAAAAAAATAAAAATATGATCCGCTACCCATAGTAGGTGGATATGAATATAATAATTTAGTACTCATTAAAAAATAAATAATTTATATTCATACTCATTGAATACACCTGTACTCGCGGGTACCCATGAGTACCCATTTACGAGGTCTAATTTATCCCACAAGATTCTTTATATTTGCTCCATAAAATTACAAGTAATATCCCCACTTAAAATTGAATTTTTTTTTTTTTTTTTTTTTTTTTTTTTTTTTGTGGTATACTTATAATTTAAATAAAATATAGATTGCAAGTGTAACTCTAACTTAAAATTGGAATAAATTTTTTATTTGCAGTATATTTATAATTTAAATAAAATATTAAAATATTAAAATTATTCTTTTATACTTTTTTTTTACTATTTTAACAGAACCAACACAAAATATAATTTAAAAAAATAAAATAAATTAAGTCAATTAAACTTTTTTATAAAGCGATTTCAACGTATGAAAAAAAAATTATTTTAAAATGATATTATAACATTTAATTTAATTTTTTTAATATTGAGAGAAAAATCAATTATGAATCTATTATCCAGAAAAATATGCATTTATTACAAGACTATATTTTTATTTTTGCTTCTATATAAATATATAATTATGTTTATTTATATTTGTATTATATATGTTATGTTGCTTCACTGACAAATCTGTAACACAAGATTATTACAATAAGCGTTAAAATATAAATTGGCATCATCAGAAGTGGTAGAAAGACCACTTCCGTGCTGCTGAGGAAAGGAAGTAATTTCATGGAAGCTTTGCTGTAAAGACTAAAAAACATGACTGGGAAATGTAAACATTAGTTGTAGGTGAATAGGTCGTATGACATTTTCTTGCTACTCTAAGAGGTTGGCATTGTCTTTTTTTGAAAAGAATCTCTTTTATGTTTATCATCATATTTTATTAGAATTAAAATATAACTAATGGTCTATTTAGACGAGAATGATTTGAATCATGAATTTTGATTTGAGATAAATTTATTATTTGAATTATTAAGTTTAAATAGATTTGAATTTGATTCAAATTTTTAGTGAAATCTAACCCTTTAAAAATTTAATATTTCAAATATTTTTATTTTTACTTAATTATTTCAAATATATTATCTTTATTTTTAAACTAAAATATCTATTTTTTACTTAATTTAAAATCTAAAATTTTAAATTTGTTACCATTTTCAAATAAGAAATTTATAAATTTATAAATTTCAAATCATAAATTTTAAATATAAAATTTTAAATCCGAATTTATACATCCAAACACAACCTAAAAGAATTAAAATTTAATATGATAATTGAATTTCACAATTTATTAATTTACACCTTCAAATTAAATTTAAAATTTTTCATATAATATCAAAGTTAAAAGCTACATTTCAATTTTATTATATTTTTTTTATGTTTCATTGCCATCATATATCAGTAAAACCTGATATACGAGCAAATTTAAAATTAATTGGCTTTCGTATTTACGTCTATTTACACTATATATGTTAGAAAAAAAACTTAGTTTCACTGCCTATTAACTTAACATTTTAGGTTGGAGTTAAAATTCTTATAATTCCCTATAGTCATTTATTTTATATTAAAGATATTTTTTTAATTTTAAACTCAAAATCTTCATATTTATCACATTAAATTACCATAAAATTAAAATTTTGAATCAAAAATTTGTTGTTAAATTTTTTTAAGAAGTAAATATAATCTTGTAATTGTTCGTATTTCAGTTTAAACAAGGAAATATATTAAAATTCATTAATATGGTGCAATGGAGTTATAGAAACAAAGAAAATGTAAAAGCTTTTGGCTTTCTGCTAAAATACTAAACAAATATTGGATAGCTCCTTTTTAAGAGCAGAGACAAAGTCACTGTGGCGTGCGAAGTATGCTATTAATCAACTAATAATCAGAGTCACTATTGATGTATATATCGCTACAAAACAAGGACTACGCAACCTTTTTTACATTATTATTTAGGGGAAGTTATATATAAAAATGATCTATGGTTTAACGAATAATTATGACTTGTAATTATTAAATTGGAGATTTATTGGGAGGTTTATGAATTTCTTATAAAGTGTAGAAAATTTTGTATTGGCAAGATTTGAGATTTAATTTTTTATAATTTTTCTTAAAATATTTTTAATTTTTATAATTTATTAAAATTAAATTTTAATTCAAAAATAAATCTTATAATGCCTTGTGAAATTTCATGGAAAAAAAAAAAATATTTTCTTAATTGATTTTGTGTGCTAAATTATCAAAAATATTAGTAAACTTTGATAGTTAAATGTTTAATGAAGAAAATCACGTAATTTTAAGTGTTTGAAAAAGAAAATCACAGATCTATTTAAAAAAAAGTTAAATAATTGTATATTTATTATTATTAAAGGGAAAAAAGATCAAAATTAAAATCTCTATTTATACAATATGGCTCTGCACCTGAAAATCATAATCAGAGAAGATTAAGCATCACTTTCAGAATCATACCCTTACCCAACCCCACCGCTTATCTTCCAAGTTATGAGTTATTTGGTAGCTATATTCTGTTAATTTCATCATTTCTACATTATATCTTATATTAAGGTAGATTTCTTGTACTGTACTCTCTCAATTTAATTTTTTAATTCAACTGCTCATTCTATATTAAATTACTGCTTCTGCAGCAATCAAACAGAAGTTGGTCCACTCTTCAGTACCCCTAAAATATCATAATGGTGCTCTGGTCCCTAACTAATAAGGTGATAATTTAGCATTAAAATCTTCCTTACTTCCTAATATATCTGCTTGTGGGTTTGGATTAGATATCAATTTGTGAAAAAAATTACAAAATGATTGAATCCAAACTCTGAATGAGTTAACGTTTTGTTTAGATGTATAGATTTGAATTTAAAATTTTAATTTCAAATCTCATATTTTAAATTTATAATTTGAAATTTATAAATTTATAAATTTTTTGTTTAAATAGGGTAAAAAATTTGAAATTTGAAATTTTAAATTAAAAAAAAATAAAGAATTTAGGTTAAAGATGAAAACAATATATTTAAAAAAAAGTAAATAAAAAAATATTTGAAATATTAAATTTTTAAATGATTAAATTTTATTAAAAATTTGAATTAAATTCAAATTCTTATAATTTTAATAATTCAAATAAGTAAATCTAAATTCTTGTCTTTCAAACAAATGATAATATTTTTTAAAATTCATATCTAGTTGGTCAACAAATTACTAAATAGAATCATTTATTTATTTATTTCATGTTATATAATAAATAAATTTTGACTCTATGGAACCATTATTTATGAGATTGTGAATGCTATCAATTATTAATCTAAATTTTTATATATTATTTGATATAAATTTATATTAAATTTATTTCTTTTACATATGAATTTTATTAAAAAATTAATCATATATGAATTTTCAATTATGAATTAATTGTAAAATTTATCTATAAAATTAATATATATATATATATAAATAAAAAGCAAACTAAGACTTTCCAACGTCACATTTATTAAATGAGATAAAAGATTTTATTAGTGCCATGTTATTTATATTAGTGACACAGTATGTATTTGTCATTAAATACAAATTTAATTACTATTAACAGTTAAGTATCATTGATTATTTTATGATTATTAAAATATTTAATAAAAATACAATAAAATATAACTTACTGTTTTAGTTTATTTTTAAATATTATCATTTATTTGTTGGGCTTGTGGTTTACGTGAGAAGAAAAAAGGAGAGAAAATAAATATTAGAGCTGTTAAACTTATATGGCAATGTTTCTGAAGGAAAGTGAATAAGAGATTTAAATTTTCTAATGCAATCACACCCTCAATGTAATAAAAGATTAAATTCAAAGAAAATAAAGAAAATAGAATAAGAGTTAAAGAATTCTTAACTCATTTTTATAGTGGAATGGATCAAACTCTTTTATTATAACCACTGTTATTTAAATTTTAGATTTAAAATTCCACTAATTCGAGTTTGCACTTAAAATCTTTTACACTTGTAGGTTGATTTGAGATTTCAGTTTTTTACATTAAATTTCTGATATTTCACCCAAACACACAGGGCTATAATTAAATCAAATCGAACCGAATCGAGCTTGTTTATAGTTGACTTGATATTTTTTTTTTTTTACTCAAGTTTGAGCTCAAACTTCAAGTTCAAGTAAAAAATTATATTCAACATCGGCTTGTTTAATTATTAAACGAGTCAGAGCTAGCTCATTAAAAATTTATTTATAAATTATAATCGAGTTCAGTTCGTTAATAAATTATAATTGAGTTAAGTTCGAATTCAAACTCGACTCATTTTAAAGTTCGTTTATAGCTAATTTATGACTAAATATTCATCTCTAATAAAATAATAATAGCAAAAAATACTTAAAACTAATATAAAAACAAAAACATCTCATTAACAAAAAAAAAACAATCATAAAATTGAGCATTACATATATCTTAAAAATATTAATTATAAAAAAATATATTTTTAAAAATTAGAATATTAAATTATATAATATTAATAAAATCTTAATATGAAACTCTATTAGTATTACAGAAATATAATTATAATTATATAATACTTATTTATGATTTACATATCTTTCTAAAAAAATATAACGTAATATTGATTTTGAAAAAAAAAACAATGGTATAGTATCATTAAATTATTTATCTATATCTTTTATTTATTCTACTCGACTAATCCAACAATTAAACTGTATATGACTTAAGAATAAAGTAAATAAAAATTATATTTTATTATTAAGAAAAAATAATAATAATTTTCCTAATAAAGAGTAACTTTTATTAAAAATTGAAAATGTAATTAAATATATAATTTATTTCCCTTTTAAAAATACTTAAAGTGCAAATATAAGAAAATTAGGAGTATGTGTATTTTAGTCAAATTAAATTTTAAGCAAGATTATAAGAGTGTCAAAATAATAATAATAATAATAATAATAATCATTGAGCTCTTCTTAAGCCTTTTAATCGAGCTGATTGCGAGATTGTTCACGAACTTATACTAAAGCAGTTCATGAACTTAATCAAAAGCTAAACTCGACTCGTTTATTCATTGAGACTTGAAGTAAGTTTCAAACTTGGCTTCTTTATAAAATAAACTGGACACGAACAAACTTTTATCATGCTAAACACAGAACCGCTCACAAATGGCTGGCTCATTTGCACCGCTACAAATACAAGAATTTTGAGGTTTAATGTCTCTCAAGATTTTTATAAAGCTATTACAAAGACGATGGTTTAGTCTTTACAACTTTACAAAAAATGAACACAAAGAATATGAGAGTAAACACAATGTGTTATAAACCAAAACAATAGAAGAACATAGATTTTGAGCTTGATATTCACTTAGAAGAACTTAGAATTGGTTGATCTTCACTTAGGAATAACACCCATATATATATCTTCAAATTTGGTTTAAGAATATGGTTGTTGTGAAGTGATAGTGACAAATATCTGCTCCTGCGTCATCTTCCACAACTAAAATTTTTTGCAGATTTTGCTTGAAAATGATAACTAATGCATGTTACTTTTCAAAAACATTCGTCACTTTTCTATGCAACATTGGTGACTTCTAAGTAATGTTCAGGAATTTGCTCTCTGATTTGGAAGTGCCAATTTGATCCTGGAAGGATAACGTTCATTACAAATTGGTAATGAGAGTTCCTCAGCTTGACTGCTTTGGTGAGTAACATTAGTGAATTTTTGAATCGTTAGTGAAGTGCAGTAATAATGAGCATGGAAGTTCAGCAACGAGCATGAATTTGCTCTCTATACCAAAATATTTTAATTTAATTAAAATTAATATCCGTAAAAAGTTAGAAATGAGCGTTACTACCTACATATTAGGCAAACCACATGACAATAATTGTTAAATAAATTAAACAATAAAATAAAATTTTAACATCATTAAAACATATGTGGAGACAACAATCTCTTTTTTTTTTATGATGACAAAACTAAATGAATTCCAATCTTAACATTCACTTTCAAAGACTATATAACGCAAAATGCAATTCAAAATGACTATATATATATATATATATATATATATATATATATATATATATATATATATATATATATATATAAACCCAACCCGAGAGTCGCGACGGTTCTAGGGTACGGGTGATGCATAAGCGACCAGTACCACGAAGAATCCAAATCAACTATCTATATGACATACATTACAATAACAAGCTCATTATAGCTTGATAAATTCATAAAAACTTGGGCAGCATCTCCTTTGTATAAGGAGCATGCCCAAAAGAAAACATACAAATATAACACTTCTATAAACATTTCATCAATTATCTCAACCATGGATCCCTCTAGATCTCCAATACCAAATCCACAAATATATAATTAAATCTCAATCAAAATCCACAGGTAATGAATTATAAATACATCCACAATATATCTCTTATATAATACTATATAAATGCAAACACAATCATACATGAATCCTACTATTACATGCTCAGTACCATGGAATCTCTATACTTTACAATTATTTACATATACTTTTAGAGTTTAGAATTTTACATAAATAACTATTACTATTCCAAGGCAGAGGAACGGATGGCCAATGGAATGCGGCCTCACTGCAAACCTGAAAATATTAACCACTGAAGGGGGTGAGTATAAAAATACTCAGTGAATCCCAATGTATATAAATGCA
>CANXYC011025702.1:0-41250 GCA_948193065.1 Aleurites moluccanus | reverse complement strand
TTTGATTAATGATTTAGAGTTTATTTAGGTTCAATTGAATGGGTTTATGGTTATTTTGCTCCAATTTATCCAATTGAATGGAAATCCCCAAATTGTGTTGGTTATTTGAAGTTGTAAGATTTGATATGTTGAATTAGTGTTAGAATTTGTTAATTGATATTATAATTAGTTAATTGGATATGAATGGATAAGTAATTGATGGTTTAATTGATGTAGAATTGAAGAATTATCAAACTTGAATTTCAAAGTAAGCAAATTTAAGTTATTTGATGGAATTGGTGGACTTGGAGTGTGCATTGGCTATCTGGAGGCTTAGGTGAGTTTACATTGCATCATTTAACATGTTTGTATCATTGAATTATTGATTGGAAACCGTTGGTGAAATGTCCCTTTTGGCCAAACCCTAGTTCCCTTATAATGTCACATCCCATACTATAGGGTTGCGACGGTCCTAGGGAACGGGAATAATTCATATAACTAGTACCACAAAGAACCCAAGTTACATGTTTTCATTTCATTTAATCATTTTTATGACACATTTTTTTTAAACACTTGAGTTTTACAGAAAATCGGACAGAGTCTCCTCTGTAATGGTAACATTACCCAAATCGAAAAACATAACAAAACACTTCTAAAGTCAATATCAAATCCCAAGTCAACCTCCAATGCACAACTCACATCTGTTCATACTTATGCCAACTCATAATACATAATCCTTATCAACTCATATAATGATTTCATTCATCACAAATCATATGGCAGTTCCTTGTAATTTCATTCATACATATGCCAATATCATATGAGCTTACCATAGCAGTTGCACCCCCTATTGCAATATATACATTCATATACACATATCATAATACACAATCACATCATAACATACAATTATATATTTACATGTCCACAAATCATACTCAAATGTATATACAACTAATATCATGGAATGTTCTATACTACTCTAAGAAAAGACTATACATCTGCTCCGCGGCTGGAATTATAAAAGTAGCCGGGGATGTCCGCGTCTCACTCTCTTTTCCCTGAAATGGTTCAACATAGTGGGGTGAGTATAAAAATACTCAGTGGATCTATAAATATAAAATACATTACTAATTTACAAATACACATCTGATCATTTATGATAGTATTAAGTATGATGCCAATTTTATCAACATGAAGTCAAATATAAATACGATGACAGTTATAGATATAAGACAATTATAAATATGATGAGATATGACAATATGATAAATGGATCAAAATGCATAAAGTAAACAGGATTGGGTCAAATAATTGAGTAACACTGTCATTTCTGTCCACATATCCATTTCAATATAAATGTCATAAGGAGGATCAATCCTTATGGCTAGAGCCATATCCCTATCTCTAGCTAGGGCAAGTAGTACCAGTGTGCACACCATCGATGGAATTACCCGCTACATCATCTAAGTAGCCCTGTTGCCAATATGACTTGGTGTTTGTTGTATTAGGCAAGTCAAATTTGCCACCAAACCTAACCTATTGGCTTGCCATTATACCCCCACCAAGTGTTCGATGAAATGTCTAGTTCATTTGCGATTGGCCTATTGGTTTGCATGCCATAGGCCTACCAATTGAATGCCATTGTCGCCAGTGACATTGGCATGCCAATTGACCCACCATTTTCGGCCACCGAACCAATTTTTATTTCATACCTTTCCTTATTGCTAAACTTACTATTATTGATTGTATATTGTATATGGCCTTGCCATTGAGCATAATGAATACTGTACTGATTGATACATAACTGATTGTTATTATATTGACTGATATCCGGATGCCATTGTTGCTTATGGTATCCCTCGTTATTGACCCTGATATGGTTTGGCCGAACTACCGATTCGACAGGGTAATGGGGAAATACTATCGACCTTGTACACATTGTATTACTGAACCCTAGCTAGGAGGGGTTATGGTCCTAGCCATAGGGCCTGATCAGCCTTATGCTCATTGATACTGGAGACCTACATGGTCCATATTGACTGACTGGAGATTGTATGATTTCTTTTCATACAGTCCATCCCATTATCTGTCTTTCCATATGTAACCGAGTCTATATGACATTCTTTAGATTTATTGTACCTTGATATTTATTCTATATACTGTTGATTCATTGATTGATCCCATTTCTTATTTGATGCCTATTATTTATTATGATGCATGTAAATTCACTGAGTATCATCTATACTCACCCATTTCATTGTTTACCCATTTCAGGAGAGGAGTAGATTGCAAATTCCTGTATTCTGTCATCCCGGGATATCTGCCACAGTCTATTATGTATATTTTCTAGTTTTCTTATACATTCTGTATATTTATTTTGGTGTTCATTATCTAGCTGCTCCATGGGTATGTATTGGGTTAGTTAGGAGATGAATATTGTATATATATATTGATGGTAAATATTGCTTATATGATGATGATGTTATTTGATATATGATTGTGACAGCCATTTGCAGAATGATTACAGAATGAATAACAAGATAACATAATGGATGGTAACTATAATAATTGAATAATATATTGAGGTTTATAGATTGTGCATATGGTACTGAGTTCTACGGGTGCCGGTCGCCATTAGCATTTCATGTGCCTTAAGACCGTAGCGGTCCGGAAAACTGGGTCGTGTTAGAGATAAGCATGATGGGAGTACTCAATTTCTTCTTGGGATTGCGAATCAAGCAACTATATCATGGAATTTTGATCAATCAATCCAAATACACCAATGATTTATTGAAAAGATTTGGAATGGACAATACCAAGCCTCAACCTACTCCAATGAGTACTTTAATCAAACTTAAGGTAGATGAAAAAGGTAAAATTGTAGACTCTAAACTCTATAGAAGCATGATAGGATCTTTATTGTACTTGACTACATCTAGACCGGACATATTGTTTAGTGTTTGCATGTGTGCACATTTTCAATCTAATCCTAAAGAATCCCATTTGGCTGGAGTTAAAAGAATTATGAGATACCTTGCAGATACACCAAACTTAGGTTTGTGGTATCCTAAAGGATATTCATTTGACATTTATGGCTGCTCCAATGCGGATTATGTTCGACATAAGATTGATAGAAAAAGCACTAGTGGTAATTTTCAATTTTTGAAAAATATGTGAGTATCATGATTTTCTAAAAAGCAAAACTTAGTTGTGTTATCTACCACCGAAGCTGAATGTGTAGCAGCAGTAAGTTGTTGCACTCAACTTCTATGGATGAAAACATAACTAGAAGATTTTGGACATGTTTTAAATTGCATTCCTATAAAATGTGATAATACAAGTGTCATTAATCTTTCTAAAAATCCAGTTCACCACTCAAGCACTAAGCATATAGACATTAGACATCATTTTCTTAGAGATCATGTATGCAAAGGTCACATAAATATTAAGTTCATGGAAAGCAAATAATAATTAGCAGATGTCTTCGCCAAACCATTGGATAAGAAGCAATTTCCTTCATAAAAAGAGAATTAAATATGATTAATACCTCTCAGGTATGAATTCTATAAAATTCCATGGTGAAAATTATTACTTGTTACATGACTTAATGATTTATAATCATTATGTGCTTGTTGTATGAATCTTTGTATGAATAAATTGCATTTTATGATGGTTGATATATATTTAATGAGCATTACGTGTGTTTATGACATTTCAATCTTAACATATATCAAAATATTGCCAATATGAAATAACATAAATATGCAATTGTGTTATAAGTGATTAAAGCTTAGTATTCTCTTAACCTTCTGCTTATACCTGGCGTAACGTGCATTACCATAGCCTAATGCCCGTTACCTAATTTCAGATAGAAACACAATTTTAGCCCATTACATTTGGTAACGCTCATTATAACCCTAGGTGTAATGTCCATTATGCACGTAATGCCCATTACAACTCTGGATTATAAAAGTGAAGTCCCTTTCAGAAACATAAACTGCCCACTTTCAAAATATTTCTCCTTTCCCTCTCAACTCTTTACCCTAAAACTTCCTACAATTCTCTCATATGGCTTCTGAGAAGGGATCTTCAAGTAAAGACATAATAGAGAAATATCATGATATTATTTTCTCTTCTGATCTACAAAAGGAAAGGTATGTAGCTTTAACACAAAAAGAAATCATACATAGGTATTCTATTTATGAACCATCACTTGACTTTAAGAAAATAGACTTTTTGTTTTTAAACAAATACATTTATATTAATATGGTATATGAATTTCTATCAAGTTTAGAAATTGATCAAGATGGATTAATGAACTTTAGACTTAAGGGCATTTCTAGAAATCTTTAAGTAAAGGATGTTGGTAATCTCTTTGCTATGACCATAGAAGAACCCTTTTGTGTTTCACCGGGTTGGAATCCAAATCTTATATGGAAACAACTCACTGGAAAAAATATTTTGGTTTCTCCATTAGTCATGGTTCAATGCTGTGAAATGTTCATTTAAGGGTTTTACATTGGTTTCTTGCCTTTTTGGTGCTTTAAAAAGCATAAAAGTTTGATTATGTAAGTTTGGAAGATGTTTTTATATGGATTGCTTTCAACAATACATTTGTTGTAGCTCCACGGTTTTTATTTAGGCTTTTAGAGATGTCGCCTTCAGTTCATCTGGAGTAATTACTCAAGGTATCCACATATCAGTTATTATGGACTATTCAAATATATATCACCTTCTGGTGAGACATACAAGATTGAATTGACAAAGAAAAATTGTATTGGCATCAGAAGCTTCGTGAGCTTGCTCCAACTATTGTTCTTAAGTCTATACTTGAGTATTCAACTAATGATGATGAAGATTATGCACAGCAGCTTGAGGCACGTCGGAGTGCTCAAACTTCATCAAAGCTACCCAACATTCCCATATTAATGAAACAAGTTAATGAAAGATTGAATAAAATGGAAAGAATATTTAATGATCGCTTGGATGACTTGTTTGATGAATTCATTACTCTTGGGAATGTGTAGAGGCATATTCTTGATGACCTTTCTGCAAATTGATCCTTTTTAGCTTATCAGTTCTACCTTCTTCTCATCCTTCTAAACTTTCTTTCTTTTGATCCTACTTTAAGAACAATTTTTATGAGCTTTAGTCTTTATTAGCTCATTTTGACGAATGTTTTATATATTTTATTGGCACATTATAATTTTATTTTTGGCGAAGTATGCATGCATAAGAACATTATCTACTATTTTTATTTGTATTTTTGGATGATGTTTACACATTTACCTCCTATCAATTTATATATGCATATGTTTGCTTATACCTCTTTTACTCCCTTTTGGATTGATGATAAAAAGGGGGAGAAGTATTAAATTGATATGAATGAAATAATGCTTTACTAACTTATAGATGTAAAATAATGATATGTTTAGCATTGAGATGCTAAATGTGCAGGTTATTGAAATAAATATTTTATTGCATCTAGACCATATATATTGTTTAATGTTTGTATATGTGCACATTTTCAATCTAATCCTAAAAAATCCATTTAGCCAGAGTTAAAAGAATAATTAGATATCTTATGGAGACGCCAAACCTAGATTTGTGGTATCCTAAAAGATCTTCATTTGATCTATATGTTAATCTGATGCGGATTATGGTAGATGCAAGATTGATAGAAAAAGTACTAGTGGTACTTGTCAATTTTTGGGAAATATGTTGGTTTCATGATTTTTTAATAATTAACCACTACCTTGAAGCACTTCATCTTCCATGTCGTAGAAGGAATGACTTGGATATAGACATCTCAATTTTACACCTGTAAAATAATAAACAACTATAGAATGAGTATAAAAATACTCAGTGAGTTAATATACATCATTAAACATCTAAACTAAGGAGGTAAATAATATATAAGATGTATAATAAGAATTTAGGTAATGTCGATTATAAGAGAAAAATAAAGGTTATCAAATTGCATATCAAAGCTTAGTGATCTGCACACCAAATGCCCTTGGGTGTATGGAATAGAGAACAGTGATAACAATGGTAAATAACATTGGGTAAGGAAATGAATATCAAGGGTAAGCAATATAAGATAAGGGTGTCATAAGCATCAGACGTAGAAATATGTAGAAAAGATAGATAGTGGGCCATGAACACATATAACTCATATCAATCTCATATCATGTACATAAGGATGATCATGCCGAATGGCTAGGATAGTTAACACTTCCCAACTAGGGTTCCATGTAAATCAATGTGCACATTGCCGATGGTATTTACCCTCTACTCTGTCGGTGAGAAAGCTCTATCAAATCTATATGTATAATAGGTTATTGGGAATAATAATAATATCAAGTACTCATGTAAAAAGATAAAAGTGCAAGAATCATTCAATAGCTATGCACATATGGCTTATTATCAAAAGAATCAATACATATCAATAAACATGTCTATGTCTTTCGATAAACATACAATTGGTTTCAATTTTTGGTACAAAGGTAGATAATCAATCACATTCATTGTGGCATTTGAATAAACATTTGGGGTGCATAGCTTTTAGGGAATCAAGCTACACATTCAATCAAGTTTTATATCACAAATTAGGTTCTCAAGGTAGGTATTACAATAAGCATTACAAATTCAATAATAGTCTTATAGCAACGAATCAATTTAAACTTGACTCATCAATAATTATAGCAAGAATCTTTTGGTCATTAAGGAATAAAGTTCATATGGATTCAATGAATCATGATATGGCAAAGAATATGCTTAAAGATATATAGTTAACTCACCTTAGCTTATGACTTATACATTTCCAATTCCTTTCTCCTTGTTTCATAGCCTTAACACTTATAGTACTTATCATATATTTTATTATTTCTTGAATCTACATATCCAATTAATATCAATTTAGATACTAATTTAACATAAAATTATATTAATTATATATTTATTAAAAAAATTATCAAAAATTTCCCAATTTCTAAATTCTACCTATATGGAAATCCTCACTGGCAGGCTGTGTTCCGTTTAACATAACTCTTTCTATACTTATCCAATTTTTTCACTTCTTATTCCTAATTAAACTTAACATATTCAAAATTCACATTAAACACATTACTATATAATTTATGGTATCAATTTAAACTTAATCTTACAACCAGCCCCACTGCCCAGCATTCTGCCTAAAATCTTATTCTGACAGTCTTTACTATTTTATCGACATCTAAATTTATACTTAACCAATTACTATAATTATTTCTCATATTGAAAATAGACATATAATATTATAACATATCCAAATTTCAGATTATTTGGTTCACTGTACAATTATTAGTAAATTTTCAAAGTTAAACTACTGTCCTAAAAACTTTATAAAATAGACCATGTTTCCATGCCTATAATTAATTTCATGATTAACCAATTGCAAAACCATTTTACAATAATTTATATCACATATAAATAAAAAAAATTTCATGTTTACCACTTTCTTTAATTCAGAATCTAGGATCCTTATATCAATAGAACTTTGTAATCTATATTATGTTTATCAGTCAATTCTGGTATTCTACACTTATGGCTCAATTTCTTATAAACCACAAATCAAATTGAAAAACCTTTTACAAGCCTATAAATAAGACATAATGAATACTTTTTATGTTGAATACTTCTTCGAATTTTGTCTCTATCTTTCTAAATAATTAAAACACAATAGCAAAATTCTAGAAAACTTAATTATGGCCAGTCACGATTTTTGTTCAATTACTCTTTCCTCACTTCGAATTTCACCAATTCCTTTTACAGGCATCAAATTAACATATTTATCTACAACCTCAAGTGTGAGGAATGAAATACTTTATTTTAGGCTGTTATATCATTTAAAAATACTTTGGGTTCGATTCTACATCCTAGACAGTCTGTTTCCAAAAATGCCCCTAATATTGCCTTTAATTATAATTCTTGCCACTCTATTGATTTTTAGTGTTCCAAAATATTTTTCAACTCTTTATTTTCACTAAAAATTCATATAAATATAGATGACTTTTTACCCCTTGGAGTGAGTCAAAAATTCCTAAATCAACCAGACTGCTATTCCCCCCAGGCGGTATAATTAACACTGATATTTTCCGAAATAGTGTCATAAAAGTAACCCGGTTGAGGTTCAAAAATTCCTAAATGTTACACTCTACCATTCTCTATGTATTTCAGTAATTAATTGAACATATTCATACTTAAATTAATACCATATCAGTTACTATAATTCACTATATCCATTTACTGTTCTATCTGCTGGGGTATTACAAGATGATGATAAAGATTAGGCACAGTAGCTTGAGGCACTCAGAGTGCTCAAAGACCACCAAAGCTACCCAACATTCTAGTGTTCAAGAAGCAAATCACTAAAAGATTGGATGAAATGGAAAGAAGCATCAATGATCACCTAGGAGATTTGTTTTATGAAATCATTACTCTCAGAATATGCAGAAGCATATTTTTTATGCATTTTCTAAACATTAATCCTCTTTAGCCTTTTTGTTCCTCCCCAACCTTCTATCAACCCCTGCATTTTGAACAATCTTTTGAGCTTTATTATTTATTAGCTCATTTTGTTGCATCATATAGTTATTTTATTGGCACAACATATTTTGTTTTATTTTGTCCAATATGCATGCATGCACAAGTACATTTTTTACTTTTTTATTTGTGTGCATCTATGGATGATGTTTGAACATTTACCTCCTATCTATATATATATGATTGCTCTTACATCTCTTTTACTCCCTTTTGGATTGATGACAAAAAGGAGAAGAAATATTATATTGGTATAAATTGATGCTTTAATAACTTGCAGGTGTATAGAAATATTATATTGGCATTGAGATGCTAAATGAGAAATAATATGAATGCTTGTTGATAAATATTGAAATAAATATTATTGCAGATTGATTAAAAATGCTAAAAAGCATTTATTGAATATTGAATGTGTCTTTTAATTAGAAAGTGGATGCTTTAAATGTTATATTGTTTAAATGTTTAGATATTAAAAGAAAACATAGTTTAAGGGGGAGTTTGTTTCTCTTAAACTTACTTTTATGAAATAATCTAAGAAGTTATTTCATCATAAAAAAATGGGGAGATTGTTGGCCCTTTGATGATTTTGACGATGAGCTACAAACTCTTAATTATCTATGCATCATATTGATGAACATTATACTTGAGATTACTAACTATGTTTATGTTAAAAAGAACAAAAAGGTAACTTGCTTGTATCTATGTTGAGGTATATTTTGCAGGAATCAGTAACGACCATTATAAGCATGTAACGGCCATTATGAAATTATGATTAAAATGGATAGAAAGACATGTAGGCAAATTTAATGCCTATTACAAAATGGAACGCCTGTTACAATGATGGAACGCTCGTTATGCTTCAGTAATAATTGTTATGGAAAAATGCTCAAATTGGACAAAAAGACAAAGAAGCAAATTTAATGCCCGTTACTATACATAACGAGCATTACAATAAAGAACGACCATTACCATATCATAATAGTCATTAATAAAAGATTTGTTAGAAATTGAAAAAAGATACAGTGAGCAATTTGATCAACCGTTATAGTTCTTCTGTCCATTATGGTTTCACATGGAACGACTATCACAGCATAATAATGCTCATTACCAGTGATTAGGCTATCATATCAGACGGAGCTGTTAAAATTTATAGATGTTGGAAACTATTTTCAAGACCTCATTTGCATTAAATGAGATCCAAATGGTCATAGTTTATTACAAGGTATTAAAGACTATAAATAGGTGAAATTTTGAAGTTGGAAGAAGTTTTTGAAAGCTTAAGATTAACTATTCCATTGAATTTGCTCTCATCTTTCAATTCTTTGTCACTTATATTATTTGTGTTCATTCTAGCCTGTGCTAGTTGAAAGCTTTTCTACTTAAATATGTATACCTTAAAAAGGATGGAAAAGTCTTGAGATTGACTTAAAATATCTTGAATCTTTATGGAGAAAGACTAAATTGGTGGGAAGCTAATTGTAAGGAAGGGCGAAATCCATTTAAAAATATTGTAAAGTATTGGTTTGTGAATCTATGTTAGTGGAACCTCAATATCGTGTTGATATTGAAAGAAGTGGATGTAGGAGAAGGTTGAGCTCCAAACCACTATAAATTTGCTAAGCTTTCTCTAACTCCTTCTCTTTATTAGATTTGCTTGAATTTATTTTGGTTATTATTGCAATTGAGTTTAAAAGTGCATAAAATCCTAATAATCCTATTCATCCTCCTTTAGGAATATTGCGATAATGGGATAACAATTACCCCGATTTAGTTTCTAATTCAATTCAAGACTAATGATATCTCAATTTACAGCTTTATATTGTTAATTTCATACTTGATAATAATCCACAGGTTTAGGTGAATTAATATTTGCGCATACGTGTTTGCCATACAACCATATTTGGAAAGAAGAGCAAACTAACAATTTGATTGAATTCTATGTTTTAAGAAATTAACTCTAAACATGCATCACCTAATTAGTTCCATTACACATCCTAAAAAAAGAGAGTTAGTTCATCATAGGAATACAAATAATAAATATATTTAAAGCACTCATATTCGTTTTAGCAATGATCATGTTTAAACAAATATAATTAAAGCAATTAAATAGATTAAGGGAAAAGAAATCTTATTATAAAGAAAATCTCCTCCAAAATGTAGCTCGCCACCACAATACTCCACTTTGATTTCAATCCAATTAAAAAATCTAACTGTGAAAGAATAATGGAAATTGAAATGGAACTAAGAAACATAATTGAAAAAAAGAAAGAAATAATGTTTGTCTTAAGAGCCTTGAGGCAACTAAGATTTGAAACCTTACTATTCCACCCCTTTTTTGTGTCTCTTGTTTCCTTTTTATTCTTGAGTCTCTGCTTTTCTTTTTAAAATATTTTGAATTCCTTTAATCTCTCATTCTTCACAAGATCAAGCCATATCTTCCTCCTTTCCATATCTTTATTTTGAATTTGTATCTTTTCATATATTACATTTTGATTATCTTTAATTCACCTTTGAATGTATTTGAATATCTTTTTTTTTAAATTGCATCAGATGTGCCACGATTTTGATGGAAATATCGCAGCTTTGGGTTTGGTTTAAGAAGGAGTTGCCATAGTCTTGGGGTGGAGCTTCTATAGCCTTGGAGCCATTTGGAAGGAGGGCCACACCCTTAGAAAGGATATATCGTCGTGGAGCCTTTTGAGAGGCTCCCACGGCCATGGAACAAAGCCATGGCCATGGGGCCTTTAAGGAGGTTCCCATGGCTATGGAACAAATCCATGGTAGTGGGGCCTTTTAAGGGGCTCCCACGACCATGGAACCAACCCATGGCTCCCACGACCATGGAACCAACCCAAGGCCATGGGGCCTTTTAAGGCTCCACGACCTTGACTTTTTGCCAAGACCTTGGAGCCTTTTAAGCTTCATGGTCTTGGCTTTTTTCTAAGGACTTAGGCCCTTTTCTTTTGTTGTTCCATGCCTTTGGCCAGGAGTTAAGGCCTTGGGCTCTATTAAGGCTCCATCTCTTGTATTTTAGTGCATCCAAATTGGCTTCTTCTTTTTCATTCAAAACACCTACAAACGAGCTCGAAACACAAAATTCTACAAGATGTTCATAGATAAAATTTATTAGAAACACAAACTAAAAACTACTAAAACTTGTTAAATACTTAGGTAAAGTACATAATTATACAAACGAATGTGATGAACACTAGTCACTCCAAGATTAACCTTCAACAAGGGTACTATAAGTTATGGATAAGTAATGAAGATGTATCCAAAATCTTTTTCAAGATGAGGTATGGACTCTTTGAGTTCCTTGCACTTCCTTTTGGATTGGCGAATATCCTAGCTGCTTTTTATGGACTTGATGAATTTGGTTTTCAAGCCTTTCTTCGATAAGTTTGCCATAGTTTTCATAAACGAAATATTAATTTACTTCGAGAGTCAAGAGGAGCATGAAGAGCATTTCAATTAGTGTTGCAAATGTTGAGGAAGCATTAGTTGTACGCCAAAATTTTGTAAATGTGAGTTTTAGCTACATAGTGTTTGCTTCTTAGGACACATTATAGGGAAAGATGGAATTCAAGTTGACCCTAAAAAAGTAGAGGCAGTGTCTAGTTGGCCTAAACCATTAATGTTACAAAAGTTCGTAGTTTTTAGGTTTGGCCGACTGTTATAGGAGGTTTGTCAAATGCTTCTCTAAAATAGTGGCTCCATCCACCAAGCTAAATAGGAAAAAAGCGAAGTTTCAATAAACTGATGAGTGTGAAGAGAGTTTTCAGAAGCTAAAGAGTTTTTTTACTTCAGTTGTAGTGCTTCCATTACCTTCGAAAATGGAAGATTTCACGATGTATTATGATGCATCTAAGGTTAGTTTGGGATGTATTCTAATGCAACATAGGAAGATAATTGCCTATGCCTATAAGAAATTAAGAAGACATGAGATAAACTATCCCAACCATGATTTCGAGATGGTTGTAGTGATCTTTGAATTGAAATATGAAGGCATTATATTTATGGTGAGAAATGTGAAATTTACACCGATCACAAAAACCTCCAGTACATCAAAACTAAAAGGACTTGAATATGAGGCAAAGAAGATGGATTGAGCTACTAAAGGATTATGACTACTAAATACTCTACCATTTGGGTAAGGCTAATATTATAGCGAATGCCTTTAGCCGAAAGTCTATGCAAAGCTTATCCCACATAAGTGTTCGAAAAAGACCTTTAGTAAAGGGCAATAACTATTTGACAAAGGTCTGCAATTGATGATTTCATAATCTCAAATTTTACTTGCTCATTTTCAAATAAGGCCTAATTAATTGATTAATGAGATAAAGGTAGCACGAGATAAGGATCCTCAACTTGTGAAACTAAAAAAGAGGTGCAAGCCGGTAAAACATAAGGATAATCTTTTGAGGATGAAGTTCTTAAGCATAAAAGTAGATTATGTGTGTCCAATGTGGATGGGTTAAGGACAATTATTCTAAAGAAGCACATTAAGTACCATGTAATGTTCTTCTATAAGTAACAAAGAAGTACCATGATGTGAAAGGATGTTATTGATGGTTGGGTATGAAAGAGGACATAACAAAGTTTATAGCATCTTGCTTGACTTGTCAGCAAGTTAAGTTTGAGGACCAGAAATCCATAGGTCTTCTTCAAGAGTTGCCCTTACTTGAATTTAAATGGGAACTAGTCGTTATGAATTTTGTTATAGGGTTGCTAAGGACTTCTAGAGAATACAACTCAATATGGGTGATTATTAATAGATTGATCAAGTCTACTCATTTTCTTGAAGTTAAGACAACTTACCCAATGGCTTAGTATGCATAATTATATTTGGATAAGATTGTGAGTCTATATAGAGTTTTCAATGTCCATTGTATCATATAGAGGTCACAATTTACTTATAGGTTTTGACAATAGTTTCAGGTGGCCTTATCGATCGAATTAAACTACAATACTACTTTTCATCCTCAAACTGATGGACAATCCGAAAGAACTATTAAGACTTTTAAATATATATTAATGTGTATTGGATTTTGGTGGTAATTGGGATAAATACTTACTTATGATTGAGTTTTTCTATAATAACAGTTATCACTCTACCATTTAGATGGAGCCATATGAAGTATTATATGAGAGAAAGTGTAGATCTCCCATATTTTGGATGTAGATAGGAGATAAGCATCTAGAGAGCCCCAACTTGATTAGAGACATTAATAGACACACACCGATCATTAAGGAGAGATTGGACGAATTATTTGTAACTGCATGGTTACAATATAGATGCAGCGATCAATTAGACTTTTGATTAATTAATACCTTGCTTATTTTCTTAAGTCAATTGAAAGAAATGAGAAAGTAATTGAAAGAAAGATGGGAAGAGAGAGAGAAAATATTTTCCAACAATATATTAATTTAATGAGATAAAAAATATATGAAATAAAAAATAATATTAATATCTTTCGCTGAATAAAAAGAAGATGAAAAATTTATATTTATTAAAATATCTTATGATACTCATTAATTAAATATATGAAATAAATCTCAATACTTAGCGTAGATAAGAATTTTTCTAACCAATCAAAAGAAAAATACTAAAACTATATTGGTGGGCCTAATAGTGGGCTTAAGACCTCAGAATGTCACGGACCCAAAAACAGGGGCTGAAAGAATATCCGAATATAGAAGACGAGTAAACCGAGCATGGAGCTAAGTATGGACTACTCGCTCACTACTATTCTATAACGAACATAAACGACCAAATGGCGCATGTTCGGTTTAACCCGATCGCCACTTGAAGGGGCAACGTTGTATTCATCCCCACCACTGACCTTTTCACAATATCACTAACTATGGCGATTGTTTCTATGCCATTTTCTTCTCTCCCTACCCTTAATCTCAGGCGAGTAAACCGGTGAGTTTTCTCAATTTCTCTCTTTCTCCGACCTCTGCCACATTTCCTTTGGCTACCCATTTTCAATTTCTTGGTAATTGATCATTCTTTGCCTTTCTTTTAATCAAATTTTGGTTAGAGGTAGCTTAATTTTTGGATTTCTTGATTCTACAAATTATTGCTTTTTATGGGTTATTTTTCAAATCTAAATAGATACCCTGTCATGGCATTTTCAAGTGTAAACAAAGCAACTGGGACTCTAGGAGTCAGAGTCACTGAAGGTGAAGGTAGTTTACCAAAAGTTGTGCTTACTTCTCCTCATGGAAGGTGAGCATATATTAACTTAACTCCTTTTTAATATAATGGCTATGATTGTGCTATACAAATTTTGCTTTTTTATTTTTATTTTTATTTTTATTTTTTTATTTTTATTTTTTTTTTGGGTTTTAAACAGTGAGACAGAGATATATTTGTTTGGAGGTTGCATCACATCTTGGAAAATTCCCAGTGGGAAGGACCTCCTTTTCGTTAGGCCAGATGCTGTATTTAACAAGAAAAAGCCAATCAGGTTCTTCAACTTTTAATTTCTTTCTTGCAATTTATGTTTTTTGGGGATTAAATTGTCTCCTCATTTTATATACTGACCATATCTTCCACTGGAATAAGTGGAGGCATTCCGCATTGTTTCCCACAGTTTGGACCTGGTACTATTCAGCAGGTGTGAATCCCTTTTTCGCTGTTCTAATTCTCAATTTTGGCATCTCTATTTCTTTCTCTTGTTCATAGTATTGCATGCTTTTGCTTTACCAGTGAAAGCTTGTATCTACCCTTATTTGAGAACTTTAAATGTTTTCATCCATCTTACTTTGTTTTTCTTTTTATCATTTCATTAAACTTTTGGATTTCATATGTACTTAACAGCATGGATTTGCAAGGAATATGGATTGGTCCATTGTTGATTCTGAAAATGTGGAAGGCAATCCTGTTGTAACTCTTATGCTCAAGGATGGTCCTTACAGTCGTGCCATGTGGGACTTTGGTTTCCAGGCTTTATACAAGGTAATCAATTATTTTTCTTTAGGGAAACACCATTCAACTTGGTTATAAATTATGATGATCTTGATATATATTCATCTATTTTGGTGTATACAAGCTTGCATCTTTGATATCACCCAGTCATTTTACTAACCTTCTATTCAAATACAAGCTTGCATCTTTAATATTATCCTATTATTTTACTGAACTTCTATTCATATTCACTCATCAAGTTTATACCTTTTCTTAATTTTCAGGTCACTCTCAATGCAAAGAGCATTTCCACAGAACTAAACATTACAAATACGGACAAGAAGCCATTTTCATTTACAACAGCTCTGCATACATATTTCCGTGTAAGTGCCATTATTCCACGCTTACAAAACCACTTATTTTTCTGCTCTGACCACTTTATGGTTTGATTTCCACACTTAAAAGATAAACTCCTTTTGGTGACAGACAAATAGAGGGTTCAAGAATTCTTTCCCTTGAGACTTTAAATGGTTTCAACATTAGGTGATGATCAAAATTGATATAAGACAACATTGTGCAGGCTTCTGTAACTGGTGCCTCCGTGAAAGGTTTGAAAGGTTGCAAAACACTCAATAAGGTTCCAGATCCTACCAATCCAATAGAGGGCAAAGAGGAAAGGTCAGAAACATTTTATATATACATCTTATATAGATGAATCATATATCAATTTGTCTCTTTGTAAAATTACAAGGCAGAAAGAAAAGAATGGGGAATTAACATTTTTGTAATAATAGTTGATAGTTCTTGGATAATGACTCTCGTCCCTCGTGAGTTAACCTGAAAATGTTCATATTCCTCCATTTTCTATTGTGCAAATAAAAATAGATGAATTTTCAGGGTGTCTATCATCAATATTATTTTCTGAATCAAAGATCTTTCTCTGAGACTCGCAACATTCTATCTAATTTATTCAAAATTAGAAAATGGAAATAATGATCAAAGTTTTGAAAAGCGTGCACAAGAAGCAAAAGTGGAAAACTCAATGGTTGTTTTTGAAAGATATTTCTGCATTTACTAACTGTTATGCAATTTATCAGGGATGTTATCACTTTCCCTGGATTTGTAGACTGCATTTACCTTGATGCCCCTGATGAGGTACACCTTGATAATGGCTTGGGTGATATAATAACCATCAAGGCTACAAAGTACGTGAATTGGAACCTCATTTCATACTTTATTTTCTTTCGTTCAACATCTCTCATTTACATTTGTGGCACTCCCATCTTGTTTACCTGATGCAGTTGGTCAGATGCTGTACTTTGGAATCCACATCTACAGATGGAAGCATGTTACAAAGATTTTGTTTGTGTTGAAAATGCTAAGGTATTTAGATATTCATTTTCTCCTTAAATAACTTCTCAAGTTTCGTGGAAACAATTATATTCTCGAGTCCATGTGCTGGGCTTGCTAATGATAGCTGATTGACAAAAATTCTTAGCAATCATATAAAAATTGTTTGCGGAAAAAATCATCTTTCTTATCCTGCAAAGATGTGGTTTTCTGATCAATCAACTTTTAGCTGCCATTCCTGATGCCTAAATGTGCTTTCTCTTATTTATTTATCCTTATAACTAGCTGATAATGTTTTCTGTGGTTCACACAGATTGGAAATGTCAAGCTAGAGCCTCAGCAGTCCTGGACGGCTAAGCAGCATGTTAGCATTGGCTGAAGTGTTGCTGTGTGCTGTTTACCCAGTTTATAGAACAAAACATCCTTTTTATGTTTTGATTTTATTCTACTTGCATTTTTGCAAAAGGCTTTTTATATGATCAATAAGGAAGGATAGTTTTCTTTGCAATGACAATTCAAGTTTATGATAATTGAGATGAGGATTCAATACGTATTTATTGTGAACAGAATGCGGATTGTCACATTGTCCCTCACTCTCTCTTCACCAATAATCACCACAAGTACATTTTCCATCATTAAAAAGGTGGAAACGAGTTCTATCCCGCATGACAATCTTCCTATCATAAATCTTGGAAATGAGTTTCATTACCACATGGCAGTCCTTGCACACTCTAAGATTCTTAACAATCCGAATTGTTGTTCTTGGTTTTGTCCTGATTAGCCCAAATGCAATAGCCAGCTTCTCACTATGCTGATTTATGGCTGTTTCTTTTTCTTCATCCTTGAGGTCAAGTAACAAGTTCTGTGTTTCAGGTTTATATCCTTCTTGCCTGAGCTGCTCAGAAATCTTGTTCCACATGTGATGAATCAATTCCATTTGAGGATGGGATCCATCTCCAGCCAAAAATCCATGGACAGCGCCATCCAGACTGATTGTGCTGCATCCTGGAAGTTTGGATACTCCACATTCTCTCATAAACCTTCTTCTCTCGGCTGCTACATCCCATTCCCCCGCAGCAGCATGAATGTTTGCTAAGTGAATGTGCCGGCCACCATGTTCAGGGTCCACTTCAATTAGGATTTTCCCTATCTGTTTACCTAACTCTATATTTCCATGAATATGACAGGAATTTAGTAGTGCCCCCCAAGTGGCAGCATTTGGTTTTATTGGCATTCTGTCAATCAGATCTTTTGCTTCCTTCAGCAATCCAGCTCGGCCCAACAGATCAACCATGCATCCATAGTGCTCTATTGTTGGCTTCAAGCTGTATACTTTCATGCTCCCAAATAGTGATTTTCCTTCACTGACTAGCCCTGCATAACTGCATGCAGTCAAAACTGCTGTAAAAGTTATCAGGTTTGGTTTAATTCCTGCCTTTAGCAATCGCATAAACCAGTAAAGGGCTTCTCTTCCATGCCCATGAATTGCGAAACCATAAATTATTGCGGTCCAAATAGAGATACTTTTCTTCTCTATTTTCTTAAAAACTCCTAATGCTTCTTCCATACTACCACACTTTGCATACATGTCTGTAAGAACACAGCCTAAAATTGGGTCTATTTGGATCCCATTCATGTTGATATATGCATGAACCCATCTTCCTTGATCCAATGCTCCGAGATGTGTACATGCTGAAAGTACACTTGCTAGCACTACTTTATCAGATTTAACACCTGCAATTTGCATTTCTTGAAATAAGTCCAGTGCCTTTTTGTCAAGTCCTGCCTGGACAAAGCCAATAATCATTGTTGTAAATGAAATGGCGTTTCTTGCTGGCATATCTTTGAAAAGTTCATATGCTGTTTCAGTGTCACCATTTTTTATATACCCATGAATCAATGAGTTCCGAGAGACAATGTCTGGTTGTGGAATCCAATCAAAGAGTATTTGTGCATACTTTACACAGCCAGCTGTGGCATATGCATGAAGAAGGGAATTCATGGCATAAACATCTGAACTGAAGCCAAGTTTTATGATGTAAGCATGAATTTGTCGGATCTCTTCTGAAGCTGACAGACTAGAACAGGCTTTGAGCAGGAAAGGAAAGGTGTAAGCATTATGCGGAACTGAATGATAGAGCATTTGATTGTACAGAATCAGCGCATGTTCTGGTTTAGTGCTATCAGCATAGCCTCGGATCATAGCATTCCACATGAAAGTGTTGGGTTTGCTGATTCTGTCAAAAACCATATCTGCGTAGGGTAAGTACCCTGAATTTGGGGAACTAGCAAAAGCTAGTAGCTTGCTTACTGTGATGGTCTTTAAGACGAGACCTGTTTTGAACATATTGGCATGGATTTGCTTTAATTCCTCCATATTTGAACATCTTTCAAGCAGAGATAAAGTCTGTGCCATACTTGAGTATGTTGTTGCAAAGGATGCCATTTGAGTTGGTTACCTAATTAGAGAGGTATTATGAATGTTTCCAGTGATGATTTTTAGTTACTTCTGTGGCTTTAGATTTGGATAAGGTTTTTGATATGACAAAACAACCCCACCACCTAAATTTTTGCTGGTCCCCATTATCATTTCTCATTTTCAATATCAATTTGTTATTTCTTGATTAAAATTAATCAGTATCAAAATAATATTTTGCTACAGGGAGAAACTGCTTTAATTTTGTACATATTTTCATTTTATTTTTTTTTGATAAATTTAGCTATAATTGGAGAATTCGAGATTTTTTCAATTTTGAAATTGACTCTAATATCACTAAGCCTTTACATTGGTATATATTTTTCCTTTTAAATCATTTAAGTTATTGCGTATCCAGAATAATCCATTGCTAAATTTCTCACTGGTGAAAAATTTCAAGAATTACCCAAAACCTGATCTCATTAAAAAAATGAAGGCAATGTAATTCATATCATCCAAAATGCTACTCAATCTGCCATAGGAAACAGAATTTACATGCCGAAAGCCAATTTTTAAGCTAAATCCTGAACTGGACATGAATTTACAGACCCAAAGAACTCTTCCTCAAGAAACTAACATTGAAACAATACAAACCAAAAGAATGATCAAAATCACAGCCCAAACCCAATAAACCCATGACTTGGTCTTTTTCCTCATCTGATTAGCATAGTAAAGACTATTGGTTCCTCCACTGATAAAACTACCAGCAATTGCCATATTTTCTTCAATATCATCCATTCTCTCTCCTTGCGTTTCAACAATAACAGCCATATCAAGAAACACCTGATGCAATTTTGTCAAGCTTCTCTGCAAATCCATCACAGCCTCATGCCTATCTTTGCTTTTCAAATCAATTTGAATTTCCCCACCTCCAGAAACCAACTTCTCTATAACTTCTTCTCTTGGTTCTTCTCCGGTTGCTGTATAATACCTCCTTCTAAGATCAGATTTATAATCTGATAAAATTTTCTCTCTCAAAAACTGAAATTCATTCATTATCTCCCTCAGTTTAATCCTCAACCCATTGGTGACTGATATTCTTGTTCTATCAACAGGACTACCTTCTTTATACATTTCTGATACTCTTTTATTGAATTCATTGGATTTATCAAGTGATTCCAGTCTTGCTTTAACAATCTTGGCCTTTCTAAGAACTGAAACAATATTTGATTCCATTCTGTCTCTTAGGCCTCTAATAATTTTGTTACTGTGACTGGACTTGGTTTCTTGATCAAGATTTTGAAGATCAAACAAAAGATTAGTGATCTCTTCCATTTTTGCCTTGATTGCAGAAACTTCTTGGAAGAACAGAGAGAGGTTTGGTTCATCTATGGAGTTGAGGCAGCCTGATTCCATATCGATTTCGGCTTCAAGATTGTCCTTTTGGGTTTGCTTTTTCAGTTCTATATAACTTAAGAATGATTTTGTCATCAGATCGTTCATTTTTGCAAGAATTTTGCAAAACCCACCTGCGAACAAATTCAGAACATATATCAGAAAACAGGCAAACCCAGAATTGGTCAGAGATAAAAGACACAGAATTGTAGAAAAAGAGGCAGTTTACCCTTAAACGGATTCAAGATTTGGATCAAGATTCTTCAGATTATGCCCGTTTTACTAGTACTTCATTAACACTATGCAAAAAGTAAAGAATGGGTGTCAAATTTAACAAAAAGTAAAGAATGGGTTTTGAAATAATGCAGAAGCCTAAGGAAACCATGAAAAGTGTTCTAAATCCTGAAGAAAACATGAAATTCAGAGAAATACAAGAAACAAAGGTGGGTTTTTGTCTGAAACCTTGAAGAAACTGATGACTATGCTCTCACTTTCTCATTGTTTGGGCTATGGAAGTTGAAAGCAAAGAGTCAGAGGATTCTAGTTTTAGGGAAATTGAAAATTTTGGGGTTTCAAAGAGAGTAAGGAATAGCCGTTATATCGTTCAATATCGTAATAATTCAGTTTACGCCTCTTTATATAAAGAGATTTTGAAAGATTTCAAAATTCAGTTGCAGAGATATAACGGCAGTTACATTATAAAGCCGCTACGAGCAACTTCCAACAAAATAGGCGGTGAGGCGCTTCCTTTAAACGGCACCGGTTTTATGCGTGGATAGACTAATTAAAACGACCTCTGATTTTGGTCGTTTTACGGACTCCAAAATGGATTAATTCCCACTTCATTCATCAAAGATTCTAGTCCTAACATCAAACCAAGAAAAGTAAATTCCTGATGTAGGAGTGATTTATCTTTTAATTGATTTAGAAAATGAATTTAATTTTGGGGTTTATCTTTAACTTTACCAAGAAAAATGTGAAATGAAGATTGGGGAAATTAATTCGAAACCCAGGTATATTGGCAATAGAAATCAATGAAAAATCGAAATCATATATACTTTTTGCATAATTGCACCATCAAGGGTACCCCTTTGGTACAGACAACTCGATTTACAGAACAAAAGAGCACTGCCATTTTGTAATTTATGTGATTATAAATCACACTAGTTATTTTGAGAGCCAATAGATTATGAGATACAACGTACAAGCTGCAATGATAGCAGAGAGAATAAAGGTGTCTCCTTATAGGACCATAAATTTTTTTTTTTTTAAAAAAGGACTACTGCATTAATCAATTTGAATATATCAAGAAATAAAAGCTGTAATACAAATCGATTCATTTAGAACAAAGTAGGCCGCAAATAATATGAAATTTGTCACTTAGAAGCTTCAATATTCCTTGAACGTCTCAAAACAAAGCCCTTGTTTGTGAGCTTAATTGACAACATCATCTATCTACTGTTACATGCCGAAAAATTCTAGAAAATTCTTTTGTTGGTAGGAAACAGTAGTCCCTTGACACTACACAGAAGTGATTATTGCATTGTAAATTGGCGATCAATTAGAGAAGCCATCGCTACAAAGGGTGTACACTCTTTAAATGTTAACCACGTGAAAAGGTGGGCTTGCATTTGTATATCAGAATAGGTAATGTAACAGAGTAAGGAGTGTGGTCTCCAGCTCCTAAATGTTGACATTCAATGATTAATAATATAATCACGTTCTTTTTGTATTATTTATATATACACAAACATTGGTTTCACATCACCTCATTGCATGGCTGGACCAAAAAAGTTATTAATTCATCATGTCCACTCGCACAAGAGAGTTCAGTTTTCAATTTGCTTGTACTAAATGCTACTTTTGAAGGGAAAATTTTCTGAGTGTTTTATTATGTGGAAAATTTATATATCCGTGTAAAACATTCATTGATTAGCATTTCGGGTACGGAAGCTGTAGAAATTAGATCATAACATTATTGCGTAGTCATCTATACCCTCTGCTGTGTTTTTCCAAATGAAAAATTCCAATCAAGTTGTCACGTCCAGACCGCCTCAGCATAAAGCTTCCTTACAGTTGAACTGAGCTCGTACCCAAGATCAGATATTTTCTCTCTTGCTTATGCTGCTGCTAGTTTTTCGGCCTTCACATCAGCCTCAAGCCTCCTTAATGTGGTCGAACTGAGCTTATGTCCACTAGATTCTTCAGAAAGTAGATCTACGACTTCAATCTGCAAAAGATCCATGACATAAGTATGTAATCTTCCAACGAATTATAAAAGCCTATCTTCACATATACATGAACTGGAAACTCAAACCTTTAGAAGTGGAAGGCCTCTCTCAGCCCTCTTCCTATTGACAGACAGTCCACCTGGTACTGTCTCTTTGCTGCCTCAAAACCAATGGTCAAAGTTCAAAAATGATTCTCACATTTTTTAGGCGGGTATAAATAATATTACAAGCTCAGAACAGCAAGTTAAATTGCATATTTATAGCTTTGTTCCTGTTATGGACTTGCTCCATAACTTCTAATTCACAGTAGCTTGAAGGAATGAAAGAAGCATAATAGAACAAGAAGAGAAGAAGAATAGGAGAATGAACAGAGAAGAGGAATTGAGAGAGAAGGGAGAGAGGTTAGAGGAAGATGAGAGTAACAGAATCCTGTAGAATTGCAATTGATTATTCACGTGTTAACAATTCAGTTGCAATCAGCTTATATATATATAGCTACTGTTGCAACCAGAAGCCATGACAGCTCAGCAATGAGCTACTGATAACAATTCTAACAATCCTAACTAACAACTAACACTTATTTGATTAGTTATTTATTTATTTAATCCCTTGTCCATAACAATACCCTCCCCACGAAAATCTTCCTTGTCCTCGAGGAAGTTGTTATGGCCAGTTACAACCACCAGGAGCATCAAAGAGCAAAATTCCAAACAGAACATAGGAGCAGATGCCCAAGAAGGCTTGACAAAACCCCACAAATCAGTAATTGCAATTCATGACCTCCAAATTTCTTCAGCAAACCCTGGAACACAAGTGCTTTAGGCCTTTTAAAAGGGTATTGCAAAAGGATAACAGCCCACAGTGTAACACCTAGTATGGAACAAGTGATCTCTCAGGCTGAGAGTATGGAACCTCATGAGAAGCACCCTAATTGTTGCGTATGAGAGAAGCCACCATAAACTTGAATCCATCCACCATCCTGTTTTCCTACAAACCAAGCTCTGTAAGGTGAACTTGTATCGAGACCTAAATCCTTTGTGAGTTTATGGACAAGGGTTCTGCTTCCAGTTAATGGCAAAACAGAAACTTGATCTCCACTGTAAACTAACACTTGAATGCCAGCCTTGATAAGTGATCCAACAACAGAGATTGTGGGTATCTCTATATTGAACAGCTCATAATCCAGAATGTTGCTACAAACTTCCCATTTCCTAACTCCAACAAGTCTAGCATGGAATGCCTTCTGCACAACCTTTCGATTCAGAGAAATCGTAGTTTCATCATCCACACAGACATCTATCCTCTCAGATACTTGCTGTGGTCTTAAAGCTTTTGATTAAAAGAATATTGATGAAATGCAAACAACAAGAGTAACATCATATTTGTCGACAAATTTACTGGTTTCTGTGTTAACTTGGCTCATAACCCGCGAACCAATAGTTGAAATTGAGTCTCTATAATATTCACTAACATATCTTGAATAGTTACAAGTAGCAGTGAACATTTTGTATGTTGAATCTGATATTAACCCTTGTGACCACAAGTGCTCAGCTCTTGAATTGAAGTCTGTGGCAGATTCGAGAACAGGATTACCCAGTGCAATGCCATCCAAGTGAAATAACTTTTTGTTTTTGTTAATTTCAATCATAAGTTTTGCAAGTTGAGGACTATGGTGACCTGCATAACTCTCTCCTGTTATAAACAAGTCTCTATGCCTATACTGAGGGAACTTGTTTAACCAATGTCGTAAAAACACAAGATCGTCCCTGGCTGTTGCCTTATCATCCACTGCCACATATGAGGAGCTATCAGTTGCATAAGAGAACTCCACCCCTACTGGTGTCTCCAAGTATAAAATATTGGCTTCTCTGATCCAGTTATACTCATTTCTCACCAAAACCTTCCCATTTGGTCTAAAAGGTCCATTTGCAGAGAATGCTCCTATCCCCAAAGAAGAACAGCCAGGCCCTTTCAAAAAATATCACTAACTGGGATCTCGGATTTACAATTCATATGCCACCTCTTAGCATTGCTTTTTATATCACCAATAAAACCATTACTATTAGCCAGGCTATTGTTCTCCATGTAGTCATAAACCAGTATTCGGTTATTGCCCTTAACACAGCAGCCAACATGCGCAACTAGATTTGGATATTGTATATTTGATATTATTTTAATCTGTCTTAAAGCCATGCTTTCCCTGTTTAGAATCTGTAGTACCATCTCTTAACATGCCCATATAGACATAGCCAAAACCACCCCCACCCATTCTGTTTGGCAGAAAACAGAACAAAACTTGCCTAGGCATTTTAAACAATATCTTGAAGACAATAGAGTCCAAGGATAGAGAGTTCAATTTCTTTCTGTCTTCTCAAAATTTCTAACGCATCTTCTTTTCGACAGCCCACAACCATAAACTTCAATCATCAATTCAACAATTTCATAATATGAAAACAACAATTCAACACTCCAATTCACAAAATCTCCCTTACAAAAAATATTCTAAATGTGAGAGATAATGTCACAGTTACTAAGCTTACAGTAAATTGTAGAACCGTTGATTTGAGGATCAAAAAATTTGCCATCATCCTTTTGAATTGATGATTTCATATGAATCATTTCCTTGTCATTTGCACCTTCCATAACTATAAAAGAATTAGCATCTACAATATTCAGTTTTGGAGGAGAATATACCTCTTTTTCCCCTCTGATTTTCTGAATTTTGTAACTGAGAAAATTGTGTTTTGGTTTCTAAAATTTCCAACACTAATTCCTTGCGAGAAGCTTGAATATCCAATTGAAAGTCCTTGTGCAAATTATCAGTTATGGTCCTTGGAGAACTAGCCACTTCCTCCATTTCTTTTTGCATTTGCTTCACAGAGTCCATCAATTCCAGCACCACTGATTTCAATTCATTGTAAGTAATTTTGTGATTCTAAATGAGAATCCTTTATTTCACAGATTGCAGAAGCGAAATGAAGATTCATCTCTGTTATAGATCTTTGAAAAGAAAATTTTAGATCTGAAATCTGAAGATCGAGTTGAACTTTTTCCTCCAAAGATTGAATTCTTTCAGTTTCAACCATAGTTGGATTGAGTGCCTCAGGAGCTCGCTGCTGTGATACCACATTGTTATGGACTTGCTCCATAACTTCTAATTCACAGTAGCTTGAAGGAATGAAAGAAGCAGAACAGAACAAGAAGAGAAGAAGAATAGGAGAATGAACAGAGAAGAGGAATTGAGAGAGAAGGGAGAGAGGTTAGAGGAAGATGAGAGTAATAGAATCTTGTAGAATTGCAATTGATTATTCACGTGTTAACAATTCAGTTACAATCAGCTTACATATATAGTTACTGTTGCAACCAGAAGCCATGACTGATGCAAATCAAGGTACTACAAGCAAGCAAAGCAATGATCTTATGCATTTTAAATGGACTTATTCAAGAAAGAAGTTCAAAAATTCAATCAATGGACTTATTCAAGACTTGTAAAATAATCTATCTACCATTGAATATTGCAAGGAAGAGTCAATCGTCAATCTAGGCATTCAAGAAAATAAATCAAGCTTGGTGACCATGATTCTTGTGCAAAAAGGAGCTACCATGTTGGAATAACAAATCCAATTCTTTCTGAGTTTGAATTGTTCTATGTTGAACATATATATCTTGTATTGGGCCGCTTATATTTTGTTTTAGCCTATGGTTGAAAAATGCATATTTTAATTACTTAATTAGTGAGTTTTGAGCATCTTTTATGTTGACTTAAAGCCCAAAACGAATTTAGATTTATTTTTATCGTATTTAAAAGCTTATCCTTATCTAGGAAGCTTGCCCTGATTTAGGAAGCTTATTCTTAATCAGAAAACTTAAATTAAGGTTTTCATATAGCTAAATCACTATAAATACTTAGCTAAACCCATGTATTTAAAAAAAACACTTCAGATTTTGATTAATATAAATTTTGTGAGAATTCTCTCAGTTTTGGTTTTTACTAAGAATCGTTTGAACTTATCAAAACTAATCCCTTTGTGGCGTTCATCAATTATACTAAGATTCTCTAGCACAAATTGCTATTGGGTCAAGATTTCTTGTTCAAATCTGATTTGGCTTTCCAAAGGGTCGCATACCATGCGTAAAAGTGTTGGGTCTCAAAACAAGTCGATTGGAATTTGCATCAGTTTGATATCAGAGCTTAGGCTCTAAATCAGGTTTGCGTATCTTTATTTTACCTTATTATTACGTTTTCTTGTTTTCGTTCCTTTCCGTTTGTTTTCGTTCTTTTTTTTTTTTCGTTTTGTGTTCATTATTTAAGTTATAAATATATTTGTTTTTACTTAAAATTAAAATAAATAAAAAAAAAAGAAAAAAAAATTCAATTCCGTTTGTCATCGTTCGAGTTGCTAAATACTTGTTTGATAAAAAATAAATAAATAAATAAATCAGCATTGAAATAGGATCTTACTTTTCAACTCAGAAATCAAAAACAAACTAGGAAAACTCTTAAAACTTATTTTTTAATTTTTCGAATTGCATAATTCTACCTTTTTGTTATTTGAAAATAATTATTGCTAATTATTCCTGATCGTTTAAATTATTTTCCTTTTTCGTTTAATTGAATTCTAGTCCTAGTGCGTCTATTCTCTTTTTGTTTTCGTTTCTATCAAATCGTTTTTTTTTTCTCAAGGAAGTCCTTATCCATTTCGATTGCTAGATTTATTAATTTGTGTCAAAAATTCATATTTTCACTTGGTTAGTTGATGAATTTTGCAATTTAATTATTTTAATTCATTTGAGTGGTTTTTGTAAGAACTTTAAGTGAGAGTTAAGTGGTAGAAGGCAAGAGTGTGAGCTCATCTACAGAAAAGCCATTGAAAACTGTGTGATTAAACACGAGTGAACTTGAGTGAAACACGTAAGGAAGTGAAGTGAAATTCTTTTACTTTCCTAACATTCTTTACAGCTTATCACAATGAGTAACGAAATAAAAGACATTCAAGCAATTGACATTGCCTTTAAATTGACGGCATTTGAAAAGCACTTCCAAGCCATGAACTTACAATTTGTAAAGATGAACGATCGAATGGAGAGACTAGAAGGTTCGACCACAAGGAGGCAGAATCTAAATGCTCCGAGGCAAGCTAGAAGAGTTCAGAGGCAAATTACAGATGATGATGGTTCGCGAATTTGATGATGTTGAGGTCGACCAAAGAAGGAATAGAAGAGGAAATAAGCAAGAAGACAATGGGAGAATAAAGCAAAAAATTTCTACTTTCCGCGGAAGAATTGATCACGAGGCTTACCTATATTAGGAAAAGAAGATTGAACTTGTCTTTGATTGCCATGATTACTCCGAATCCAAGAAGGTAAAGTTGGCAGTTGCTGAATTTGATGATTATGCCATTACTTGGTGGGATGACACCAAGCAAAAAAAGAGGCGGAATAGAGAAAGACCTATTGAAGGATGGGAATATTTGAGAACTATAATAAGAAGGCGTTTTGTCCCTAGCTACTACCACAGGGAGTTGTATAATCAATTGCAAAGCCTTACTCAAGGTTCCAAGAGTGTGGAAGAGTATCACAAAGAGATGGAGGTAGCAATGATTCAAGCTAATGTAGAGGAAGACCGAGAAGCCACTATGGCTAGATTTTTTAATGGGTTGAATCAAGATATTGCTAATGTGGTGGAACTACAACATTATATGGAGCTTGAGGATATGTTGTATGTTGCCATGAAGGTGGAAAGGCAATTATAAAGAAAGGGCAACCATAATCGGTTTGTTTTTAGTTCTACAAATTCATATAGATCCAATCGAAAGAAAGAAGAATGGAAGAAAGAAGAAAAGACTCCATTCAAGTCCAAAACCAACTCCTCCAAAGAATTCAACAAAGAGAAGGACAAAGGTAAATCTGATTCTCAAACTCGTTATAGAGATATTAAATATTTTCGTTGTTTGGAAACAGGCCACATAGCTTCACAATGTTCTAATAAAAGAGCTATGACAACTAGACAAGATGGAGAGATTGTTTCGGCTAGCGAAGGAAATGAAAGTAGTGATGCCAGTTCCATGCCACCATTAGATGATGCTAGTGATGTTGATGAAATAGCAATGTCCGTCCATGGTGAGATGCTAGTTGTAAGGTGAGCCTTGAATGCACAAGCTCAAAAAGAATAAGATAACCAATAAAAAGAGAATTTATTTCATAATAGATGCTCCATAAATAATAAGATGTGTAACATGATAATTGATAGGGTAGTTGTGCTAATATTGCTAGTACTACCTGCTAATGTTGCTAGTACCACCTTAGTTGATAAACTGAATTTACCTACCATAAAACACCTTAAGCCTTATAAACTGAAATGATTGAATAATTGTGGGGAAATTAGGATTATCAAGCAAGTTCTAGTATTATTTTCTATTGGTAGGTACAAATATGAGGTTTTATGTGATATAGTACCTATATAAGCTGGTCATATATTGTTGGGGAGGCCTTGGCAATTTGATAGAAAGACCATACATAATGATTTCACAAGTCATTACACTTTTGACAAAAATGGAAAGCATATTACCCTTGTACCTCTCTCACCAAGGGAAATATACGAGGATGAATTGAAAAGACAAAGAAGTGATGAAATGAGTGGAAAAAGTGAGGCCGAAGGCAAAGAAAAGAAAGAAAGTGTGAAAAGTGTAGCAAAAACAAAAAAGGGTGAGAAAAAGAAAAATAGTTCATTCGAATGAGGGGAAAAAAAAAACAAAAAAACTCTAAAGAGAAAGTGAGCAAAAAGAAACACTTGAGTTTTTATGCAAAAGAGAGTAATATTAAGGATGCATTATATTGTAACCGAACCATACTTGTACTTTTGTACAATGAGGTCTATTTAAATACTAATGAACTTAACATTTCCTTGCCTAGTATTTTTGTTTCCTTATTACAGGAATACGAAGATATCTTTCCCAAGGAAATACCTAGTGGATTGCCACCCATTAGAGGTATCGAGCATCAAATCGATCTTGTTCTTAGAGTATCAATTCCAAACCGATCAACCTATAGAAATAATCCCAAAGAAACAAAGGAACTACAAAGAAAAGTTGAGGAGTTGATGTCAAAGGGGTATATGCGAGAAAGTATGAGTCCATGTGCAGTACTTGTTTTACTTGTGCCTAAAAAGAATGTTACTTGGCGTATGTATGTTGATTGTAGGGCAATTAATAACATCACGGTAAAGTATAGACATCCTATCCCAAGACTTGATGATATGTTAGACGAATTACATGGCTCTTGCATTTTTAATAAGATTGATTTGAAAAGTGGGTATCATCAAATAAGAATGAGAGAAGGTAACGAATGGAAAGCTGCCTTTAAAACTAAATATGGTTTATATGAATGGTTAATTATGCCTTTTAGTTTAACTAATACTCCTAGTACTTTCATGAGATTAATGAACCATGTTTTGAGAGCTTTTATAAGAAAATTTGTAGTTGTATATTTTGGTGATATATTAATTTATAGCAAAGATTCGAATGAACATTTAGAACATTTAAGGGTTGTTTTACATGTTTTAAGGGAAGAAAAACTCTATGCTAATTTTCAAAAGTGTTGTTTTTGTTCAGATTGAATTGTGTTTTTAGGTTTTGTTGTAAGTGCTATAGGTGTTGAAATAGATGAAGAAAAAGTAAGTGCTATTAAAAATTGGCCCACGCCTAAATCAATTATTGAAGTTAGAACTTTTCATGGTTTGGTTAGTTTTTATAGGCTTTTTGTTAAGGATTTTAGCACAATTGCAACACCCCTCACTGAAATAGTTAAAAAAAAGGTAAGTTTTAAGTGGGATAAAGAGTAAGGGATTTCATTTAATTTGCTCAAGGAGAAGTTGAGTTCGGC
This sequence comes from Aleurites moluccanus, assembly GCA_948193065.1. Lineage (NCBI taxonomy): Eukaryota > Viridiplantae > Streptophyta > Magnoliopsida > Malpighiales > Euphorbiaceae > Aleurites > Aleurites moluccanus. The sequence goes on along the minus strand of CANXYC011025702.1, from coordinate 10,502 downwards.
GCTTGTTTTATCTTTGCTTAACTTTACTAAAACTTTTGAAATTGAGTGTGATGCTTCAAGCATAGGTATTGGAGTTGTTTTGATGCAAGAGAGGAGACTAAATGCCTACTTTAGCTAGAAACTTCATGGTGTATCATTAAATTATCCTACTTATGATAAAGAGCTTTATGTATTGGTGAGAGCTTTAGAAACTTGACAGCATTACCTTTGGCCTAAGTAATTTGTTATCCATACGGATCATAAATCATTAAAGCACTTCAAAGGACAAGATAAGTTGAATAAAAGACATGCCAAGTGAATGAAATTCATTGAAACATTCCCATATATGATCAAGTACAAACAAGGTAAGGATAATGTTGTGGCCGATGCACTTTCAAGGAGGTATGCCTGGATTAATGCTATGGATGCTAAAATAATGGGATTTGAACTTATTAAAGGTTTGTATAAGGACGATTCTGATTTTTCTAATATTTATGATTTTTGTGAAAAAGTGACATTTGGTAAGTTTTATAGAATGGATGGGTTTTTTTTAAGGAAAATAAATTATGTATACCTATTTATTCTATGTGTGAATTGCTTGTAAAGGAAGTTCATGATGGTGGTTTGATGGGTCACTTTGGGATTACTAAAACTTTAGATACACTAAATCAACACTTCTATTGGCCTAAAATATAAAGAGATATTGTGAGAATATGTGATAGATATGTTATATGTAAACAAGCTAAATCTAAAGTTTTGCCACAAGATTTATGTACTCCTTTGCCTATACCTAGTGAACCATGGGTTGATATTTCTATGGATTTTGTGTTGGATTTGCCTAGGTCAAAAAAGGGTAAGGACTCTATTTTTGTAGTTGTTGATAGGTTTTCAAAAATAGCACATTTTATGTATTGTTGTAAAACTGATGATGCAACTAACATTGCTGATTTGTTCTTTAGGAGATAATACGACTTCATGGGATTTCAAAAAGTATTGTTAGTGATAGAGATGTAAAGTTTTTGAGCTACTTTTGGAAAGTATTGTGTGGTAAGTTGGGAACTAGATTATTATTTTCTACTACTTGTCATCCACAAACTGATGGTCAAACTGAGGTAGTGAATAGACCTTTAGGTACCTTGTTTCGTGCTATCATTCAAAAGAACTTGAAAACTTGGGAAGATTATTTGTCATTTGTTGAATTTGCTTATAATCATGTTGTGCATTCTACTACAGGTTATTCACCATTTGAGATTGTTTATGATTTTAATCCACTAACTCTTTTGGATTTAGTTCCTCTATCAGTTTCTGAAATAAGTAGTTTGGATGGGAAAAAGAAAGTTGAATTGGTGAAAAAGTTGCATAAGGATGTGTGAAAAAATATAGAGAGAGAATCAATAAATTACAAATCAAACCAACAAGGATAGACGAAAAGTAATTTTTAAACCTGGTAACTGAGTTTGGGTGCATATGAGAAAGGAAAGATTTTTAAATCAAAGAAAATCCAAATTGTATCCAAGAGGAGATCAACCATTCCAAATTGTGGAACGAGTCAATGACAATGCATACAAAGTGGATCTTCCTGGTGAGTATAATATTAGTGCTACCTTTAATATTTCTGATCTTTCTCCTTTTGATATAGGTGAAGATTCGAGGTTGAATCCTTTTGAGGAGAGAGGGAATGATGCAAATCAAGGTAATACAAGCAAGCAAAGCAAGGATCCAATGAATTTTAAATGGACTTATTCAAGAAATAAGTTCAAAGATTCAATCAATGGACTTATTCAAGACTCGTAGAATAATCTATCTATCATTAAAGATTGCAAGGAAGAGTCAATCGTCAATCGTCAATCCAGGCATTCAAGAAAATAAATCAAGCTTGGTGACCATGATTCATGTGCAAGAATGAGCTACCATATTGGAATAATAAATCCAATTTTTTCAGAGTTTGAATTGTTCTATGTTGAACATATATATCTTGTGTTGGGCCGCTTATGTTTTGTTTTAGTCTATGATTGAAAAATACATATTTTAATTACTTAATTAATGAGTTTTAGGTCTCTTTTATGTTGACTTAAAGCCCAAAACGAATTTAGATTTATTTTTATCTTAATTAGAAGCTTATCCTTATCTAAGAAACTTGCCATGGTTTAAGAAGTTTATTCTTAATCAGGAAACTTAAATTAGGATTTTCATATAACTAAGTCATTATAAATACTTAGTTAAACCCATGTATTTAAAAAAAAAAAAACACTTCAGATTTTGATTAATATAAATTTTGTGAGAATTCTCTCAATTTTAATTCTTGCTAAGAATCGCTTGAACTTATCAAAGCTAATTCTTTTGTGGCGTTCATCAATTATACCAAGATTCTCAAGCACAAGTTGCTATTGGGTCAAGGTTTCTTAATCAAATCTGATTTGACTTTCCAAGGGGTCGCATACCATGCGTAAAGGTGTTGGGTCTCAAAACAAGTTGATTGGGGTTCGCATCAACGACAGCTCAGCAATGAGCTACTGCTAACAATTATAACAATCCTAACTAACAACTAACACTTATTTATTTATTTAATCCCTTGGCCATAATAATACCACATTGTTATGGACTTGCTCCATAACTTCTAATTCACAGTAGCTTGAAGGAATGAAAGAAGCAGAATAGAACAAGAGAAGAAGAATAGGAAAATGAACATAGAAGAGGAATTGAGAGAGAAGGGAGAGAGGTTATAGGAAGATGAGAGTAACAGAATCTTGTAAAATTGCAATTGATTATTCACATGTTAACAATTCAGTTACCATCAGCTTATATATATATATAGCTACTGTTGCAACCAGAAGCCATGACAGCTCAGCAATGAGAAACTGCTAACAATTCTAACAATCCTAACTAACAATTAACACTTACATATTTATTTAATCCCTTGGCCATAACAGTTCCTTTCTTTACAAAAACCAGGTTTAATAATCAAAGACAAAGGCGATTATAACAATGGACAAGAAAACTTGAGCAGCTTACTATAATAATCACGTAGTTTAAGCAGCTGAACAGGTACTAAGTACATCTACTCTGAAGCAACACAAAAAAAATGAAAGGAAAACCACAAGGAGCAAATATGCAGTAGCATGCTAATAAAAATAAGATGAAGACGATGATGACAAAAACTGAGAAAACATAAGAGACACATACAAGCATAACTCACCTCACAACTATAGCCTCCAAATTTTCATCAACAATTGAAGGTCCATAGGGATCAATAATAGGTTCAACTTGCACTACAAGTTCTGGCTTAATAGACTGCACAAAGATTTGAAAGAAAACAGATAATTATTCACCAAATATTTGGCAAGATACGAGCATGCCAAAGGAAACCACTTAGGTCTATAGCCAAGTTCAGTTTGCATTAAAAAAAAAATACAAAACACAAACAATCACTTCTCTCCATTATTAAATTATACATCATTCTTTCAGACACAAGGCGGAGGGTCAACAGGCTGAAAACTAAGATATCATGAGAAGGCATAAAGGGAGATAAAAGATTCACAACAGATTAACCTATCTATGTAGCCCTTGACACATTACTATTGTAGAAAATCAACTTTTTGTTTAGTTTATAAAATATTTGCCTGCAATTTGAAAAGAACAAAAGGCAATTTTGACGGGGAAAAAAACAGAGAACATCCTGTATCTCGCTAAATACCTTGATGTAACTTTCAACATTGCGCATCCTTTCCTCAACGGGCTGTATCAATTCAGCAAACTGCAGAAGCAGAAATCTTTAATCACTACTATGCAACAAAGAAAGCACATTCGAATAATTACTTTAAAGGGTTTGCTAGAAAATGTTGTTAACACATTTTAGGCATATAATTATTAACATATGTCAGTTAAATAAAAATCACAGCAAAAGCAACTTAAATTTTCAGGTAAATTAACATTAGAAGAAATCGAGATTATTGAATAGGGTCACAACAAGATACATTTTTTTTTTTTTTCAGAAAATTTTTGCAACTTTTTAAGGTGCGAGGCTTATTGAATTCTTATTTTCTTTTCTATCATTTTTACAATAGGAGTGTCATATCTCAAAAGCTCTCAAAAACTAACTATTGAGATTGCAGAGCCATCTCTAATATAAGCTTATTTAACATTTTATATTTAATCTATGGGGATTAATATCCTTAACACTCATTTGAAACTTATATATTTATTAAAGAATAAAATTACCATAACAGCTTAATAACGAGATAATTAGAAATAAATGAGAGTTGAATTGAATAGTAAACTAACCTGCTTGTTAGTTAACATAGGACCCTCACAAACTCCAATAACAATTCGATCTTTAGCTAATTCAGCTGATGCCTAATATCATAATGACCATCAGAACCTTTTTTATCAAATAAATAAACTAAAAAAAAAAAAGTTGAATTTTGATTTTGTACTAGAGAGAGATACCTTGAGGAAAAGGCGATGGCCGTCGTGTAACCGATCGAAAGTGCCGCCAAGAACCACCGAACCGTAAGTATTTGGCGGTGAAATCTTCGGATTAAGCATCGAATCCTCTAAAATCGCCATTTTTTATTTTCTTCAAAATTAGAACCTTATTTTATGAGTGAGAAAAATAGAAGAGAATAGTCTTTGGATTTGAAAGACCAAAGGAACTATATTTTTGTTTTTTTGGTTTATAAATTTTAAATTTTTTGGTTTACTTATAGTTTTATTTTTTTTAGACTATTAGAGTTGGGTACAACGAACCTGGACCGTTTATGCGCCATTAACTGTTTTGTTTTGGGAAGAAGCAAGCGGCAAATGAGTTGGGTGAAATGGAATGGCAGCGATAGGTTAGGTTACCCGCTAAAATTGAGACACCCTACCCGAATCCCACATCCATTGACCTATATCAACAGATGTATCTAATTTCTATATATCTATTAGGGGTGAGCATAGTGGATTTAATCTTGATCTAAATCGACAAAGCATAAAAAAAAAAAAAAAAAAAAAAAAAAAAAAAGTTAAGAATTGTATCATTTATTTAGATCTTCGTTATCCCAAAAATTATGATCTTGTTGTCATATTAACAATGCAATTTAAATTACATATTTTTTTATCAAAAGATATAATATTACAGCCGATAAATATTATATCAAGCAAAACCTTTAAAAAAAATATAAATCACAAATTAATAAATAAATCAAATAATCAATATCTATGGGCGTCACACCTAGAACTTCTAGATCTCAAGCCATCTACCATCCGGATGTCCTTTCACGGACATCTAAACATAACTCAACTAATTAAAATAAGCCTACGAACTAAAACAAGTTACAACAACAACCAAAAAAAAAAAAAAAAGGAAATTTCTTTTTCTTGAAGCAACAATCGTATAAATGCAAAACATCATGCAAAAATGAAACATCCAAAATAAAGAAAAAACTAAAAGTTAGAATACCATATTGAAAAAATAAATTTGGCAAGTTAAAAAAAAAAATTATTCCCCAAATAAAGGGATAATCGGTGTAATAAAATAAAATAAAAAATTTGATATTAAAAAAATAATAATAAGATAAAGTTTGAACTAACATGAAATTCTAAACAAATGAGGAATAACAAGAAATTTGTGAGTCGAATCAAGTTTTTATTTACAATCCTAAACAGTGTTGAGGAACTCAGTTTTAGAAAAGGAAAATTTAATTTCTAATATTGATTATTCAATGATTTGTACAGCTTTATTGAGATATAATGCACTAGGATAAGATACAAAAGTAATAGAATGATAAACAATGATAAATATAGAAATGTACAGATCAAGATTACAATAGATATCTGTAACGGATATCCTTATCACTTCCCCTCAAGTTGAGTGGGGAGGAACAAATCATCAACTTGTCTCTCAAAGTAAGATATCGAGTTTTTTACAGTGGTTTTGTAAGAGCATCTGCAATTTGATCATGAGTGGATAACTACATGAAGTTATTTCTTTGCCACTTTGTCTCTCACAAAATAAAAGTCAATCTCCAAGTGTTTTGTACGGTTATGAAAAATCATATTAGCTATCAGACACACGGCACTAAGATTATCACACCATATAGTAGGCACCTTATTGCACAAAAATCCAATTTCTCGCATTAGCAATTGTATCCATGTTATTTCAGATGTTGCAGTTGCTAGAGTATGATACTCTGCTTTTGTAAAGGACCAGAAGATAGTCTTATGTTCTCGTGAGCTCTAAGAAATCAAATTATTGCCAACAAAAACCACATAACCTGTAGTAGATTTCATGTCATCAAGTGCGCACCCCCAGTCCGCATCATAATAACCACAATATCTAGATTGGATGATGACGTTATTTTTAACCCATATTTTTGTTTGAGTTGTAAATAACACGAGATTCGTTTAACTGCACTCTAATGAAATAAGTAGGAGCATGCATATACTGACTTACTTTGTTTACAGCATAGGCAATGTCTGGTCTAGTAAAGGTTAAATAATATAAGCTACCCACTACACTTCGATATAATGTTATATCATCGAACAGGTCCCCAATATTGGAAGATAACCTTTTAGAGGATATTGCAAGACTGGAGATACCTTTGGATTGGTGCATCTGTTTTTGTATAAGAAGATTACATATGTACTTAGATTGAGTAAGAACTAGGCCTTTGGAATTCCTAGTGGATTCATTGCCCAAAAAATAATGAAGTTGACCAAGATCCTTCATAGAAAACTTTCTTTGTAAAAATACAAGAAATTCAACACGAAATTTCGTTGAATTACTAGTCACAAGTATGTCATACACATGTACAAAACAATAAGCCTGGTGGAGTCTTTCTTGTAGTAGAACAGGGGCACATCAGTTTTGGATCTAAGAAACCCAAAAGATAGGCGGGCATTTGTTAGGAATTCGTACCACACCTTAGGTGCCTGCTTCATTCCATAGAGAGATTTTTTCAATGAACAGACCGACTCCAAATACATTGGATCAATAAAGCCAGAAGGTTGTTACATATAGACATGCTCTTCCAATTTGCCATGTAAAAAAAGTATTGGAAGGATTAACCAACAATTTAAAATAGCAACATAGAGGATTAGACGAACAGTAATCGGTTTTACCATTGGAATAAACGTTTCAAATAAGTACATTCTAGGATATTGATAAAATCCCTTTGCCACCAACCTGACCTTAAATAGCTCAATTGAACCATCTAGTTTCCACTTGATGCGAAACATCCATTTGTACCAATAATATTTTGATTAGACTGTCTAGGCACTAGCTCCCAATTACTATTAGCAAGTAAGGCATTATACTCTTTTGCCATTGCCTTTCGCCAGGACAAAGACTTCACCACCTCTGTAAAAACAAGTTGTTCATAATTAGATGGATTGGAGATTGCTTAACATATGTTTTGGGCTTGAGATTCCTAGTATGAGAATACCTTGTCATTGAATGAAGAGGATACTTTCTTTTTTACGGGTAATAGTAGTAGTGCACTACTCAATTGGTAGATTTTGTTAGATAAATTTCTATTTATCTGTAGTGACTTGTTTAAGGAAGTTATCTTACTAACCATTATCTCATAATCTCAATATTTTAGAAACACTCATTCAGGTGATGGACATGATTGGAGTGATAGTTTTTAAATTAAAATAAAATAGGTAATTTATCTCTATGAATTCACGGTATTTCATTTATATTATAAATAAATAAAAACAAAGCAAAAGTGAAAATTTTATTCATTGTTATTACATAAATTTTTACAATGGCTTCATATTCATTTTTAAGGTCTATAGTAAATAAAAATATGTATATTGATAATAAATTTTAAATAGCATGAGATGTTTAATTTAGAATAATAATGTTTTGATATTACATGTTAATTTAATATTGACATAAATACTTTCAAAATTTTCTTAATAGATATATTCTGTGATTGATTGAAAATTGATATGAAATTGCGTGATGCGTTGTTAGTAGACACAGATGAAATGAGTGTCATTGTGTAAGGGCTTTTAAACAAACTTGTGAAATTGTTTTCAGATGCTCCTTGTACGAGTTTTAAACACAGTAGCATAAAAGCTTTTAAATAATAATACATATATGGCAAACGTGGATATACATATAATAGATGAAGGATTTATATTGTTTTTAAATATAATTTCATATTCACCGTGTGTATATTGTTTTTAAATATAATTTCATATTCACCGTGTGTGATTGTGTATATATATATATATATATATATATATATATATATATATATATATATATTTAATAAATTATTTTGGACTGATTTTCCAATATTAATTGTTCTATGTGAAATTAATGGCTGATTTTCTCAAGTTGTGTTAACTCTTGTTGTAAATATTAGTTGCAAAGTATTGAACAGTAGCATTATTATATTTTATGTGGAACAATTTACTGTGAATTGATGGTTGGCATTTGGTTTTTAGAATACCAATGATTTAACATAAGATGCCCATTATGAATTGATGTAGCTCCAAATGCTCACGGTATTTGATACAATGTTTTTGTGAAATTGAATTAAGTTATCATTAAGTCATCATTCAGTTTTACTTAATTAATTAATTACCGATTTATAAATATAATTTATAAACATTATTATATGTCTGAAAAGGGCATTAAGATTTTGACTAATGTCCATGTTAGGTATATATATATATATAATGGGTTAAAATTTTATTTGATTGCATTTATCAAATTTTCGTATTACTGTTTTATAAATATATTATAAAAATAAAATATATTAATTTATACATAAATTTTTATTTATTATTTATTAGTCATTAAATTGACCAAATTATAATGATGACTTGCATAAATAAATAAATAAAGTTCAATTATCTATATTATTTTATAAAATGCTTATGGCTATAGAAAATGGATAAATTGATGTTTATTATTTTGTGACCTTATAATTCACCAAAAGGTGAGTTAATTATTCTATGAAATAGTGAATACAATGTGAATAAATTAATATTTTTAGTTAAATATATTTGTATATCAAAAAATGACATGTGTATTTGATTAAAAATATTTATTTATTATAACTAAATATTATTGGTATTTTAATTATGATAGTGTGTTATAGTTTCTACCCAAGGGAGAACTGCAATATATCTTAATGATTGTTTTACTGAATTCATCATAATTAAATATGAGCTTTATTTGTTATGTTTTGCAGTTATTTCAGTTAACTTGCATGCATCATTTGTTGTTGTGTTCAATAGGATGAACTTCTCAGAATGATGAGAGTAAGTTGATTTCCATTTAGGGGTTTTGGATCTCAATTTAGCTCTTCTTAAAGAAAAATCTGCTGCTATTAATGATACAAGCAGTGAGGTAGAGAAGTCACATTATGTTGCATGGGAAAGAAGCAATAAATTTAAAATTTATGCAAATGACAATTGCTAATAATATTAAGACTACTATTCCATAAACTGCGGATGCTAAAAAATATATAAAATTTGTGGAAGAAAAATTTCGTTCTGTGGACAAATCACTCGCTGGTACTTTAATGAGTGAGCTTACAACCATGAAGTACAATGGGTCAATAAGCATGCAACAAAATCTCATCGAGATGACAAACATTGTTACAAGGCTTAAAACCATAGGTTTAGCAATAAAGGACTCCTTTTTGGTTCAGTTTGTTCTGAACTCCTTACCTACTGAATATAGGCCACTTCAAATTAATTATAACACTATAAAAGGATAAGTGGAATGTTAATGAATTGGCTAGTAGGTTCATACAAGAGGAAGTAAGATTTAAGAGTCATTATGTTATCCTAGTAAAAAATTGAGATGTTAAAGGAATCAAAGCCAAAAGGTTTAAGAAAAAGAAATGGTCTGCTAATGATTCTCAGATTGAAAAGAAAGAACAAAACGATAGATAAGTGTCATTTTTGCAAGAAAACGGGATACTGTGAGGCATCGCCTGAGCATCGTGTCCTATCCAACTGAATGGAATCTGAAATGCTCATTTTTGAACAATTTCTCACGGATTAAGACGACCCTAGCGCCTATTATTTGAAAATAATTTTCAATTTTGAAGTCATCATCTTAAGTTATTTTTGTTGGAAAAATTTAAGATAAAAACTCATTTTGACTCCAATTTTATCCCAAAGGAAAAAGTGCACTAGTCATTGAAACCAAAGATGATTCGGGTACTAGGTTTTCGGTTGAACTTAGATTCTAATTTTAATCTTGATTTAAAATTTTTTTTTATGAACAATTTAAAAATGACATATAAGATGAATAAATAAAGAAGTGAAATAATAAAATAAAGCAGTAAAAAAGAGAGCGATAAAATAAATTATTACAATTCAAAACTCAAAATAGGGGATATCAACTCTAACTCTTATGGATTACAGGTTGACTGTTGCGACTTTGCGGTACTGCAAGTATACAGGTCGCGTGGCAAGTAATAATGATGAGTAAGTATCGTTCCCACGAGGAAGGGGATATCAACGAATCACTCCTAATTATTGCTATTATTTGGAAAATAATAAGGTTGGGT